>PVLA01015765.1:0-23702 GCA_004027455.1 Hydrochoerus hydrochaeris
GTAAAATTTCACAATTAGTTTTCACAAAGTTATCTAGAAGGTTTCTAGTAACTCCTCTGGAGTTTCTATTTTCGATTTCATATTGAGTATTACATGAAAATATATATATGTGAATTACACAAATTACAATTATCAGTACAAAACATTACAAGATCCTTGCACCCAATTCCCACATGCGGTGTCCTTTTCCTGGAGAAGCAATTCCTTGAAGCGCTCTCCTCCACCCATGGACCTTGTCACAAGGCGTGGATGGACTAGGACGCGGCATGGACGGAAAAGGGCACCACAATGCACTGCCATCCAGAATAATTATTGCAAAGCGAAAGCACTGCAGTCAAACCTTGGGTTGTAGTCAGAAGTGTGAAGTAAGGACCAGCACTTCCCCAAAGAGAACCACAGCCATTCTCAGTGACAACAAGGTCCTGAGCTCCTCTGACCATGAGAACAGCCAAGTTCACATCAGGAAAGAAGCTCAACAAGCTCCTCCAGGAGAACCCATGGCAGTAGGAGAACCAGCAACACAACTTCTTCCTCGCCAGTTCTCCTTTCCTATATATGTTGGCAACAATCCTCAGATGGGCCTTCCACACCCAGCACCATGCTGATTCAGTTCAGTTGGGTGGTAGAGCTTGACCACCAGTTCTCAATCCACCACTGCTCAATAGTGAGGTTTTAATTTTTGGAAAACAACAACAAAAGCTTTAAATAAAAACAACTCATTCACTCACTCTTACAATAATTTTTTTTAAAGAAAAACAATACTCATGCCATAGTTTAACCAATGCTGCCCAGGCTTTTTCACAACTCTGCTTGTCTAACATTATACCTGGCAGCTCAATAAAGTCTATGTTGTTATTGTTTGTATTCTGTTGCTCTGTGAGTGCAGTATGGAAAGTGATGGAGGCAGAGGCTGCTCAAGGCTGACCTGTCCTCCCCTCTGTCTCCTCCTCTGTGAGCAGCCTTACTGAGTTCTGTCAGATGACCCTGATTCCTGCAGCTATTTAGCTCTAATCCTCTCTCATCACACTGTGTGCCTGACAATGTGGGATTCTGTGTTCTCCATGATTTTCTTTACCTCTAACAATCACAAGGAAAGTCTAGGGATTTGGCTCATTTTCCACTGATAGCCTCTTCTTTTTTTCTCCTTCTCCTTTTCTCCTTTTTCTCTTCTCCTTCTTCTCCTTCTTCTCATCCTCCTCCATCTCCTTCTCCTCCTTCTCTTCTATACCACGAATCTAACTCAGATACCTAACTTAGGCAGATGCTGTGCCACTGAGGTATATGCCTGGCTCTCTACTCGTTTTTATGGGACAGTATATTTCTTTTGCCATATTTCTCCTATAAACTACTTTGTCTCTTTAGCATCATACTTGAGGTATTGGTGATTTTTCTGTGGTTAGAATAGTTTTCTCCATGTAGGATAATTTTCTGGAAAAGTCTATCCCTGCATGTCTTTTGTCCATACCAGGGTGTGTCACCATTTCTGTGACCAGTCCTCCCCTCCTCCTGTCAGAAACTTGTGAGATCACTTTTAAATTTCCCACTCGTGATCCCAGGGGCCTCTGGAGGTAACTTGTATGACCACAGGAACATATGTGTCCTCATCCTGGATGTGTCCTGTGCTCCAGTCATCCATAATCTCCCCTTATGTGTTCCCTTCACTCCGTAACTCCATCTCCTTCTGCAGCAGGATGCAGGACTCCACTGTCACTCTGGATGTCTTAGTTTGTAGGAGAGTGGGCTGTAAGGGTTAAGTTGCTGAGCACAGCGCTTTCTGGATGCACTGGAAAGCTCATATTCACAGCCCCTAAGGATAAAGCTGCAGCTGCACAGGGTGTGGAATTGTGCTCAAACCATTCTTGATCAACAAAACTTTCAATCTTAGAGAGCAGACAGTTTTCCTAAGCAGCAAAATGCACTGCCTTTGCTCAAACTTCTTTCACTGCCTTTTACACCCCATGAATCTGTGGAATAAATATGGGCTATCAAGGAAACTCATCTTTTCTCCTGACAGAGTTCTGACCTCTCTGAATTCCCTAAGACCATATTTTGTATCTCTCTTTAAGCTTTCACTGTGCACTGATTTTAGGAGACTGGAGGCTAAGCTACATCCTCAATGCTGTATCTCCACATTTCTCTGTGATCATTCATTTTATTTCTTTCATCAGCTAGTGAAAAAGTGTTATTTTGTTCAGGTTTTTGCACATTTGAATAGTTGAGTAATGATTTTCTATATCTTACAGGTTGGAGTAAAGATACGAGAATCTGCAGTAGCCAAATCTGAACTGTTTCTTGAATCAGAATTCTAAGAACAGTCATTGAAAATGATATTTTCAAAATCAGGAATGAACCTTAATCAAAAAAAGAAGAGGGAAACTAATGAAAAGTTTTTGGGGTTTGAGGTACCTACAGGTAGCTGCAGTTCAGAATATCCAGCAGAGAAGGTTTGGCTGTATCTCAAGTGATGACGTGTTCTGGAAATGTCCTCATTTTGGACTAGAAACAAAGAATCACATGGTACATCATATCAGGAACAGCAAATCTGAGTCCTTAACCAAAGGATACATCAGTGATGATGCTGGTCCAGCTCAGGTGCAGAGCAGGGGAGGAGGTGGAGATGCATTTGACTTCCTAGGCTGACAGTGACTCTGAGAGCCTCATCTCAGCTCCACCTTCAGGAAATGGGCATTTATGGTGGCTGTGTGTACAATGATTTTCTTCTTTCCATAATATGTGTGCTTCAAAGAAAAAACAAAAAATATACATAAAAAGACCATGACTCTAAGAGTGAGTATAAGCATAGAGGTCTATTAAATTATTTTAGGGCAACTTTGGTATATGTGACTGATAAGGATACAATTAATTGAGGCATGAAACAGAAAACATAAAGGAAATGTGCAAAGGTAGGAGTATGAGAATCTATTAATAAAAAATAGTGAATATTAAGGCACTAGCATATTTAATTTTACATATTCTCATTTAAATGTTTGAAATAAGAAATATTTTGAAGCATAGAATCCTAAGTGAGATGAATTTTACCAAATCTAAAACAATGGAGGGTACCAACAGTTGATAATGAAGAAAAAGACATTTATATGATGAAAAGACTGTGCCCTAACAAAAAAGCAATAAAATAAATGAATAAATAAATAAATAAATAAAAACTGCATCAGAAGTAACATTGGTTCAGATTCATTCCCCTAAAATTGGGAAGAGAAAATAGAGGCCTGTTACATCACTCAGCATAAATCTGGAGATCTTCAACAGTATAATTAAAAGAAGTTATAAGTTTTACAAAGGAAGAAACAAAAACACATAAGATCATCTACAAATAATAAACTTTTGTGATAGTGATTCAGCAGAGTAGAAGGAATTTCAAATAGACCTTTACATTTATTCAAATTTGGAATATGGAAGAGAATACATTAAGAGATGAGGAAATAATTTTTAAAAATTAATTGTAGGAGGAAGAAGTCAAGATGGCTGATCAGTGAGTAACAAAATACAAAGCCTCCCAGGAGAAATAACACATATGCCAGAAGAGACCCTTGGAGAGACCCAGGCAGAGGGAGATGGATCCTCTTGACACAGGAAGAAACTAAAACTTAAAAAAACTCATCAAAAACATCAGGACTACAACTGAAATAGCTAAAATTTACAGGACACAACGTTTTTGTTCGTGACGACCCATCAAGTTTGCAACAGCCTGAATCCACGCCAGCCGGCAGAGCTGCTCAAACTCGTTACTGCCACCACTCACAGAAAGCACAGCAGCACTGAAGTTGGGGGTTCGTGAGCCCAATGGAGAGCAGAGCCAGCAAAGGGACCTTCAAAGGGTCAGTGCTGGGAATGAGACCCCCCCCACAGGAATAATGGGTGACATGTTGGAATAGGGCAAGAGAAGCCTGAACTGCGAGCAACAGTGACTTTAGTTGGTTCCTCCCTCCTCAAAGCAGATTCATGGGATTTGCTTGGAATGGGCTGTGCCCCTGGCCAGGACCCAATGAGCCATCCCAAATTGATTCCCTGCACCTAGCAAGCACTAGCAGGCCAGGTGAGGAAGGTCAGGCAAAGGCAGCTGCTGCTTACACCTCAGTGACAAGAGTAGGCAGGAGAGGGTGAAGGTCCCTCACCAGTGTGCTTCAGAGGAAATGTGGCCAACAGAGAAGGGGGCTGGCACTGTAACCTGTGCAGAGGAAGCCAGGGCCATGGCAGCAGAGAGACAGGAGGAGGCCCCCAGCCCAGAACCCTGAGAGCCCTGATCCAGGAGAGGGACAAACAAGGGAGACTGAGGGTGGCAAACACACAACATCAGACATGGCTTCAACGGACATTGAGAGATATCTTCGGGAACTTGTAGATGAGCTCAAATCTGAAATATTAAATTAGGTAAAGCAAGATATGAGTAGAGTAATAGAAGAAATGCTCTCAGGAAGCATCTGTCAGGATGATAGAGAAGGGAGGAACACAAAAAAGGAGAGAAACAATAAAGATAAAGAATATAAAGAAAATATAGAATACATGAAGCAGATTCAAAGAGACTACCAGGAAATTAAAAACTCCAGTGAAAGCTGGCAAAACTCCTTAAAAGAAACTAAGGATAGACTATCAAAACTTGAAGACAAGTTTGCAATGTGTGATCATGAAAGGAAAAATCTCTTACAATTAACAAGGAAACAGGCAGTAACAATAGAAAGGCTAGAAGATGACAAGAGAATCTACAATTTAAGAATAAGAAATGTGAATGAAGAAGCAGAAAAACATACAGGTGAATTACAAAGGCTATTCACAGAAATAATTAAGGAAAACTTCCCAAGCATGGGAAAAGAAAATGGCATTTGGTTATGTGAGGCATACAGAAGTCCAGACACCTACAACCAAAACAGTTCTACACCCAGACATATAATAATCAAGATACCAGAAATTCAATACAAAAACAATATTAAAAGCCATCAGAGAAAAGAAACAGATTACCTATAAAGGTAAGCCCATCAGGATCATGGCTGACTTCTCAACACAGACCATCAGATCAAGAAGAGTTTGGAGCAAAGTATTATTCCAAGCCCTGAAAGAAAATAACCTCCAGGCCAAATTGATGTACCCTGCAAAACTGTCACTAGAAATTAATGGAGAAACAAGGTGCTTCCATGACAAAGAGGAACTGGGGGAATTTGTGACCACCAATCCAACCCTACAGAGAATACTGAAGGACATTCTAGAGAGAGAGAAAAAAACCAGGATTTTAGGAACAGTGGCAGAAAGGCCTCAATGAGTGAGGCAGGCAGTAGGATGAAAGAGAAAAATAGACAAAGGCAGAAAAATAGCATAGCAGAAATGAGGCAGCAAAGGATGGCTAGAATCTCTAACATAGATGGTCTTGATACACCATATTGTTAATAGTGCACCAGGATTTAAAAACCACATTACTCACACTACTCTGCTTAAATGTATTATATTCTATTCCAGTCATTCTATCTGTACTAGATTTGAGGGCACAGACAATAATCCTGAAAATAACAGGATATAGTATGGTAATCATTCTTAATTTCCTATTAACTTAATCTAAAGCTGTGTAAAACCTACAGTTTTACCATGACTGATCATAATCAAATCTGGTTTGTTAAGATCGCTGTTTTGTATTGATAGATTTTATTCAAAGCTGTTATGATTGATAGTATCAAGTCTGAGAGTATAGGCAACTGCACTTAAGGTGACAAGATTCACTAGAATATCCACTATGATTTGATTACTACCTGCCTTTGAAGTTTTATACTGTCTACAATGTTTTATTTTTACTAATATTGTTATTTACTGCTATACTCAAGTATACTGCTATATTCAATTATGCCTGATGATATAGACAATTCTATTGAAGATAATAAGAAACAACACAGTAATCATTGCAGATCACCTTGTACTGTGGTTTTATATGACTTTTGGTTCATATTTTTATAGGAATTTGTTTTGTTTTGTCTTGCTAAGTTTTGTTTTTCCCTCAAATACAGAAAGGATAGAAATAGTGAAGACTCATGTTTTCATAATGAATCAAGTTTGTAGACCTGCAGGATGTAAATCTTTCATCATAGAAAATTCTCTCATGTTAAATATGCAACTCTTATACTTAGTCTTCTAGGTATATCTATCTTTATCCCATTTACTACTGATTTTTTGTGAGAGACTTAGACCACTTGGATAGTCTCATATTATTACATTACCAATTAACAAAGTAATAAAGATGTATTTTTTAAAAATATATAAAAGAATACTACTCTGCCAGAAAGAAGGATAAATTAGAGGCATTTCTAGCTAAATGGATGCAACATGAGACCATATATTTAAATGGAATAAAGCACAGTTACATGTGTCAGCCTCACTTTGTCTCTCTGTTGTGAGAAATGGAAAGAGCAAATAAGGACCCCAATGTAAAATAGATGTTGTTAAATGAGTAGAAATGGTCCAAAAGGAGAGAGGAACTGGGATGGGGGAAGAGGAAAAGACATGAAGAAAGGGAAAATTTAAAAAAAACTATTAAAAAGGAAACAAATCTTCTAAACAGAAATAAAACCCTAAAAATAAATAACAAATAAAATAAAAATAATAAAAACTAAACTCAAATCCAAACCCAAACCTTCACTACCAATTCCCTGCTGCCTCTCCAGACTTAGCTTTTAGGAACGGCTGGCTTCCACCCCTAGATAGTGCCACCACATAGGATTTTCCCCTCCTCTCCTGGTGGTGATGGGGCAAATCAACACCACCTGGCCTCATTTACTCAATTTTCTCTGGGGAGAGGGGCACCAGCCAGAGCATGGGCCACAGAAACATCACGCACTCCATGGCTTTGTGTTTATTTGCATCTTTATTTTGCCATCTGTCATTAGGGTTCCCAGTTTTCCCCTCAGAAAAGAAGGGCAAGCAAAGGAGGTGTTGGGTTCCAAGAGTGACGGTGTCCATGAGATTTGCTCTACTTCTTTTTTGCCTCAAACAGACTCATTGCCCAGCACGTTTAGGGTCACAGGTGAGATCGTCAGGGTTGGGCCACCGTCATCCCGTCGAGGGAGAGCCAGAGTTCTACAATAGAGACAGAAGGAGGGTCAGCAGTATTATCCTCATGCCAGTGCATGCTGCCCCCACCGCCACTGCCACCACGACCACCACCACCTGTCCCAATGTTCTGCAGTAGCCCAAGCCATTCTTCCCTAGATGCAAAGCGTAACACCATCAACAAACCCAATCACAAGCAAGGGAAACCACCCTACCTGCTCAGTCCAACAGCACAGGCAGCAAAAGCTATGGTGGAAGTTTCCTGGGAAAGAAGGCTGGGGTGGGCCAGAGCTGAGTCAGCGTTTTCTAGACACATGGGGTCTGGAGCCTACAGAAGCGACACAATCTGATCATCCGATCATCTGATCATCCCAAACAAACCTGGGAGAGATGGTAGGACAGAAGCCTAGGTGGACTCCCTGACTGAAAAATCCACATCAACAATGAGAAGAGTTCTTCACCCTTTTAGATTCCAGCTTAACATTGCAACTTACGGGCTGGGCATGGTGTCTCATGCCCATCATCCCAGCACTAGAGAGGTCGGACTGGAAGATTCCCGAGCAGTCTGAGGCTAGCCCAGATTATGCGGGGAGACCCCATCTCAGAAAACCACACAGGATAAAACAGCGCCCCCTGCCCTAGAATTCACAAAATATTTTAAAAATCCTTTGTCAGTTTGCAAGTCACAGAAGGGTCAAGTTACCATGTCAGCTTACCAATTGCCCATCAGGAAATTCAGGGAAGAAGGAAACTTTGTTGTTCTGAAGCATTCAGACAACACTCAAAGTTCATCTTTTCAAAGCAAGTTCATGTTTTATTTGGTGTGGGGGTCAGTGCACATGCGCACACACCTGCAATGGGGGCAGGAGGCTCACGGACAGTTGCAGGCTACTCCACTGGTAGCCTGGGCCTGGTTTACATAGAATCTGTCCCTGTCCTAAACAAACAAACCAGAAAAAGCCCCATTTAAAAAGTTGTCCTTTACTTTTGTATTTTAATTTTATTTTACAGAGAGTAAAGCCATACAAAATGAAACAGAACAAAACAGGGAGAGCCATAGAGGCAACAGGAACTCAAGGAACAGGGCCTCGTGTTCTCTTCAAAACAGAAGCCGATACCATAAGACACCATAAAATCAAACTCGATCAGAGCCCAACAAAGCCAAACAAAAGCAAACAGAGGGCCGGGGATATGGCTCAGCAGCACAAGGGCTTGCCAGCAAGTGGGAGGTTGTGAGTTCAATTCCTGATAGCAAAAAAAAAAAAAAAAAAAAAAAAGACCAGTCTGGGCAGCGTCTAAGAAGGGAAAGGCTTGGGGCGCCCTAGGGTGGCAGTGGAGGTCCCAGCTCCCTGGTCCAGACACTGTCCCCCCTGGAGCTAAGCCCAATGTGCCACTCCTGCCCCAGGCCACCAGGACATTTTTTGGCCACCTTGGTCTGTTTTATGTTGCAGTCATCAGATAACGTCTGCTACAAAACTTGGCCAGGTGCAGCCTGGGCACAGGGCAGCCTGTGGAAAGGGCTCTGTGTCCCGGGGGAGGGGATGACAAGGGGAATCCACACTCAGGACTATATGGCCTGTGTGTCTGGTGGTGGTTGGTCCCCAAAGGTGGCACCCGGTGTATTTTGGGTTCTTCTGCTTCCTGGGCCATCTGGTTTCCCTCTGGCGGCGCCAGAGAGGAGGTTGGGGTGCCTGGGTTGATGCTCCCCCTCAGTGGGTGGCTAGCCATGGGGGCAGCCTGGGCAGCTCAGCTCGTGGCTGTGCTATACCAGCCGGGGTGCTGGTAGTGCAGCAGCAGCTCCTGGAGGGAACCACACAGGTTCCAGGGCTCTGCAAAGCTGCAAAGCTGAAGCCGCCTGAAGCCGCAGGCAGGGTAGTAGAGGATGCAGTGCTTGGTGTCCCCGTTTACCCTGCGGGTGTAAGGGACCCGGGGCTCAGCGGGCGGTGCCTCCCCTCCCCTTCCTCACCTCACCTCCTTCCTCCCAGCAGGCCCTGCAGGGAGGCCCCACACTCACACCACGGAGCAGGCCTAGCAGCCAGGCTGGCTGCTTCCTGGATGAGGATGGTGCCATCCAGCTTGGCACTCAGCGTGCCCTCCACCTGCATGCGGTTGATCCTGCCCACATACCACATGTGCTCCTCCTGGGGGACATCTCTCTCACCCTCCTTCATCTGCATGTACTGGAGAGGGGTCCTGCTCACTGGCCTGCTAGGAACCCTACCTGGAGAACTCCTATTCATTGTCAAAGCCCACCTGCCATGGACTGCCCCTCTAAGAAGTGCTGCCCACATCCTTCTAGGGCCTACTCACTCCTTGCTCTCATTTCTCATCCCCAGTCACTTGCTGATCATCTTCTGCTGGGTTCCTTTCTGGGTGAGCCACCTGAGAGGAGGAGGGCCGGTGAGCTTTGGCCACTCATTTCCTGTAGAAACAGAGGAGGAGGCAGGGCCCAGAGCAGAGGTTCTGGATGCCTCAGCGTAGACCCCGTGTTCCCCGGCCTCTGGCCACCGAGGAAGGCAGAAGCAGGATGTGCATTCAGAATGAGGCTGCACCCCAGATTTGGCGGGGAGGGAGATACTGAAAATTGAACTCAAGACCTCATGCTAGCTGGGCGGGTGCTTGCGCCAGGCCGCAGAAGTTTTTATTTTGAGACAGGATCCAACTGACAAGCCACCTGCCTCAGCCTCCCAGACAACAGAGCCCCTTGGGCCAGGCCTGACTGAGAGGAGGGTGGGGCAGAGCCTGACTGAGAGGAGGGTGGGGTGGAGGCTGACTGACAGGAGGGTGGGGCAGAGCCTGACAGGAAGGTGGGGCAGAACTTGACTGACAGGAGGGCAGGGTGGAGCCTGACTGACAGGAGGGTGGGGCAGAACCTGACTGACACCAGGGTGGGGCGGAGCCTGACTGACAGGAGGTACTGGCTGGCCTGGCGGCACTCACAGGAGGTACTGTTTGTGGACCTTGCCAAGCCGCGAGGCTGTTCACATGCTTGTCAGTCTTGCAGAGCTCTGAGGCCTGGGCCTGCAGGTCCTGCTCCAGCTTCCTGCGGATCTCTTGGATCTTGGCCACGTGGAACTTGAGGCATTTGGTATTGAGTGGGATCCTGGGGGAGGGGCAGCTCAGAGAGACACCTGGGCAGGCACTGCTGCTGCCCCTATACCTCTCCTGTCTCTGTCAAACTCCTCCTCAGCCTTCAAAGCCCATTTCTGCTGGCCTTCACCTGCACTGAGAATGCCAGCCACCACCCTCATCCTTCCTTCCTGTGCCTTCCCAGGGCCCACTCACCTCTGCATCTCCTTCTCCTTTCCCTTGCACCAGAAGTGCTCCAGATACTCCTTGCTGCACCTCTCCTGGGTCTGGCACTGTTCTACGAAGATCTTGATCGTCTCACCATGCGCTTCATCTGCAGCTCCTGAGGGAAGAGGTGAGGTAGAGCTGTCTCTCACTGTTCCTTCCTGCAAGGGCACTACACCTCTGCCAGACATGAACTCCTGTTTAGCCTTCAAAACCCCACCCACAGTGCCTGTTGTTCTAGCAACAGCAGCTGGAAGGTGCTGACAGGGCCACAAGGCTGGGCCCGGGCAGGGGCAGGGCGAGCTGCCTGTCCCAGGTGCCACAGCAGGATGCGCAGCGTGAGCACGAAGTGCAGCACCAGCCTGAGGCCTCCAGGTGTCTGTAGACAAGCAAGGCAGGTGGGTCAGGTGTGCTGTTGCCACCCCGCACCTCTGCACCAGCCCCCTGGGTCTTTGGCTCACCCTGCCGGGCCTGGTGCACCTCTCTGGTGGCCTTGGATGACAGCATCAGCTGGGCAGGGCCAGCAGTAAGCCCTTGATGGCATCGGACAGGGCACCAGCATCCCACTGTTCCAAGTTGCTTAGTGACCAGTCTGCACAGGGTAGGGACTGGTAACAACCATGCAAGGTGCCCCGCTGCACCTCACCTGTGCACAGTGTGGGCAGCTTGGGCCTGCATTGGTACTCAGCACCCAGTCCTGAGGATAGACAGGTGTGTCAGCTCAGTGGGCCTGCACCTGCAGAGCTGGCCAGCGTGGGGTGGGGGTTGGTTCCCCTTGTCACCAGGCCAAGCTCACCTGTAAGCTCAATAGCCTCACCAGCTTCATCAGGATCTGGGGCGCCAAGTCAGGAGGGGCAAACTGCTCGGGCAGGTCAGGGAGTGTGAGGCCTGAACGCTCAGAGACCCTGGGGATTTGCACCATCTCAGGGACCGGGGGAACAGAAGCTGTCCCAAAGGTCCTGGTCCTAACCAGGCCCATCTGACCCTACTGATTCCAGGCAGTGGGGGGACGGCAAAGGCTGCACAAGACCTCGTCCTGGCTGGGGTTCCGCTGGTCTGGTCCCCAGTGTCTCCCTGAGGCCACAGGACCACAGGAGAGACTGGATGAGCAGCTGCCCTTGCCTGGATACCCCAGGAGCCTGAGGGCTCCCAGTCCTGAATCCTGACCTCAGAAAGGTGACACTGCAGTTCTACTGTCTGAGGTCACCTGATTTGTCAGGCTTCCTTAGGAGAACACTGCAACACACAGCAGGTTCCAGGTCCCGGCAGAGCTGCTGTGCAGCCTTAGGTACAAGACCCTCCCTCTCTTGGCCAGTTTCTTCAAGGGAAGAATGTTAAGATGGTACATCTTCTCACCCCATGGGCCCCCAGAATGCTGGCTCTGGGGGCCCATGCACTGAGCTCCCCGCCCAGCCCTTTTATTTAGGGACAGGTTTGCTAAATTGCCCAGGCCAGGCTCCAACTTGGGATCCTCCTGCCTCAGCCTCCTGAGTGCTGGGATTATAGCCTTGCATCACCATGCCTGGCTCCTGCATCTAGATTCTTCAGCCTAACAGAAAAGGGGCTGAAATGAATAAAAGGGAACTCTTTCTGCTCTGAGTCTGAATGGCTTATCTCCCATTTTCTAATTTCCCTTCTCAGAGTGACTTCTAGCCCTTTTAAGATGCTACAAGCCCTTGGAGGAGGTGCCAGGTGCCACATGTGTGTCCCCTCAGCCCCACACTCACCAGCCTGGCTCCCATCTCAGATGCCCTGGCACCTGGCAGGGGCACGATGGGGGCCTGTGCCTGAGTGATGGGCCAGGTGCTGCAGCTAAGGGAGGCCAGTGCAGAGGGGGAGGAGAAGGTGGGTGCTGTCCTTGCCATGGGGGCACTGGTGTTGCAGGGATCCAGCTGTAAAGTCTAGGGGCAGGAATGGAGAGGGCCCCCACAGGTGGGAACCGGGGCACATAGCCAGCCGGAGCCTGAGATGCCACTCTGCTAGCCCCATGCCTGGGGCCTGGGCACCTGCAGGGGATCGGCATCAGGAGCAGCAGGGCCTGAGGCTGTGCAGGGACCCTGCTGCCATCTGGACTGAGAAACCAAGGCCTCCTGCAGCTGAGGGCACTGGTCTGGGAGCTGCATATGGAGTTGAGCAGTGCTGGGGCCCCGGCCAGGCAGGGAGGGCAGCTCTATGCCTAAGGGCAGTGGCAGATTCTGGCCAGGAGACGGCTGAGGCTGCCTCCTGCTCCCGCAGCCTAGCGGGGACAAAGGCCTGTGTGACACTAGATGTTGTGAGACCCAGGCCGGTGCCCCTTGGTGCCCCTAGCCACAGCCCGGACCTGCACCTCTGTCCCTAGGGCTGGGGCACCAGGTGGGCGCATCCTCAGGGACCTGCCTTGTCCAACTGGGCTGGTCCTGCCCACTCCACTGCCTCTTCTCTAAGCCCAAACCTCAGTTTCCCTAGCTGAACTCACCTGATGAATCAACACCCAGCGTCTCCTCTCCCAACACAGGCTGGGGACACAGGGGCGAGCCCAGGCCTTGCCTTCTCTGTGCTCTGCAGCTCCTCTTTGTGGCATGAAATCAGGGAACAAGGGGGTCCTACAGGGAGCCTCTCCCCACAGACTGAGTTCTGGATCCCACTGACACCACTGCCCCCAATGCTGGCTGTGGCTGTCCCTCCTGCCTCTGCTGCCCACCACTGGTCCTGCACCCTGGTCACTGCTTCAGTCACTGCATTCCTATCTCTTCTGAGAGTGAGCACCATGAGGGCAGGGCCAGGCTCCACCAATGCCACCCGTGTCCCCACACAGACATCGAATTACACACAGGGTCCCCATGGGGGAAGGGGCGGGGCTGGGAGGACCTCAAGCGAGTGCTCACCTGGCTCTGGGGGCTCATTGTGGGGCCTGGCAGTCAGTGGGCAGGGGCCAAAGGGCTGAGGGCCAAGTTGGGCCAGAGACACAGACCCCACAAACTCCACATAGGTGCCCGGGAAGTTACCCTGCTGCCATGGGCACTTGTTGGAGCCTGGCATCCAGCCCATGGCCATTGGGAAGTGCTCTTCGGTGTGTTCCATGCCCAGCGCCTGCAGGGATGCTCCGGTAACCACCATTAGGTCACCGGGCAACAGCTCCTTGTCCTGTGGCCACTTGTGCCAGAATGGATACAGCACATGGTAATGGAAGGCTTTGGCACCTGCCATGCTGTGCAAGGGGCCACTCTGTTGCTGTCGCCATGGGGCAGTGACTTGGGGCCCCTTGGGTTCCATGAGCCAGGGTGGGTGTAGGAAACTGGGCTGCAAAGCTGGGGTCTCGGATCTCTCTTCGGCAGGAATCACAGGTGACATTGGGGGCCACTCATGCCCAACTTCCTGCCATCATTTTGCAATGGTGACCACTGTCGACTGTCACTTGCCCTTCATTCACCAGCTGGTGGAAGGGAGTCAGTGCTTGATGCCAACTTACTTGGCCACCACATTTGCCATCTGATGGTGGCACAGGGCCACTGATACCTGGGCTGCCAGCTCCAGGCTGCATCTCATGAGGGAGCCGAGAGAAAGTGTTATCACTAAACTATGCCAGTGATGCCAACCTACCGGGGAGGACATAATAGCATCAGCTAAGAGGGCTCCTCCCTCACCTAGCATGGACAGGGCTTGAATCTCTGGTCAGGGACATGAGTAGCTAGGTGAGCTCTGGGCCAGTGCCTACCATGCTCTGGGTCTCAGTTTCCCCAGCTGTATAGTGGGTATACAGCCCTCCCTGGGTTGTTGGGAGGAGGGCTGCCAATAACCTGTCCTTAAGGACACCCTGCAGGGTTGGTAAACCAGCTGTTTATCAGCCCTGATGGCAACAGGGAAACTGAGGCTCAGGCAGGGAGCATAGATCTGGCCAGGAAGTAGTCAGAAGTGGAATCCAGCTCCACCCAACTCCCAGGCCCAGAGAGATGTCAGGAGGTAGCAGAAACATGGCCAATTAAACTCACTGAATGGGGTGAAACTGGGGCTACTCTGGGTATTTTGGGGCCTGGCTGTGCAGGGAGGGACACTAAAGGCAATAACGGAGTAGGGAAGGAGACCCAAAGGGGTAACATGCCTCCAAGGCCTGCAGGTGGCTTCAAGCAAAGGGACATCAGGACAACTAGGGTGTCCTGGCCTGGCTCACTTGGGGTCCTGCTCACTTGCTGAAGCGGAAGAGAGGTGTGGGAAGAGCCCGTGGGGAGCCCAGCCAGGACAAGACCGGGCACACAGGCAGACTGAGGTCTCCAGGGCATGGGCCTTGTGAGAGAGGGGCACACACATTCCCAGCCCAGCCCTGCAGGGTTTTGTGTCCTGCCAGGCTCAGCGGGGTGGGGGATGCATCCTGGCACAGGAAGGGGTGGGGTGCTGCAGGAGACACCCCTGGCAGAGTGGGCCGGTGCTGGCCTGGAGCTGCATTCATGGGGCCCAGATGTGCCAGCTCCCATGCCCTGGCCCTGCACATTCTAGAGATGGGGAAACAGGCGTGAGCGACTCTAGCGAGAGTGCCAGAACCCATCCACCTCCCCCTGCACAGGTCTGCTTGTGCCCGGGGAGCAGCCTACTCCGATCTAGGTGCTGGGGTCCACAGCTGGGGTTCGCAGAGGGCCGCAGGTCCGCTGCTCACGCACACGCTCGCTCCAGCCTGTGTGGACCCCTCGCCACTCCAGAAGGCCGAAAGAGGGGCGTTCAGACTCCGCAAACCGAAATGCTGCACAGGAGGTCAGAGCACCCCGGCGCAGAGCCTCTCTGATGCTGGCACAGGCCCCAAGGTGTCCTGGCCCAGCTGCCCTGCTCGGTCACCGGTCCCGCGGCCCCTCGTCCCGGCCCCACGCACGCCCAGGCCCCGCCAGCCAAACAGCTGGAAGCGACTCACCTGGCCGCGGGCGCAGTCACGCCCAGCCGAGCCCTCCTGTGGCTCCACCGGTGGCAGTACTCAAAAACCGCAGGAGGGCCCGGACCCGCCCCCGGCGGAAATAGCCGAAAGCTTTTGGGCTGAGCGGGTGAAATGCTGAGATACAGGCTGGAGGCGGTGGGAGGGGGAGGACGCCCGAAAGACCCGAGCTTGCTCCCCAGAGACAGTCGGGATGGAGGTTGGCTTGAGAAAGCCGAGCATTTCCGGAAAAAGCCGAGCTCAATCGGGTCGGTCAATACTCTGGTCCGCAATTGGACTGATGTTGGATTCGGCGCGACTCCGAGAGGGCCGAATGATTCCGGAAATGGGCGAATGTGGTCCTCAAGGACTGGCGGGAGAAGCTGATACCAGGACACTACGGAGCCTTGCTGAAAGGGTCTGAGAGCTTTGCCGACATAGAAGCCCACATTTAGACTCAGAGCTCGCCAGGGGTTCCGGAAATTTCAGGACCATAGACGGTTCATAGAGGGGGCTTGAGGCGGCCATTGGCGCAGGGAAAAGGAGGGAAGAGAAACGGGGAAGACGCTTGCCAGGAAAATCTGCGCTTTTTAGGAAGCAGCCACACCGGTGGCGGTGAGGGCAGTTAGACGTGTTTCCATGGCAAACCTAAGCGTCAGGAAACAGCCAGGTGACTGCCAGAACCCAGAAGCCTGATTGGCACCCGGCTCGGAGTGGGGGGCGTGGCTATGGGTGTTCTTCGGGAACTAGAACTCCGGAACTAGCCGAGGGCGCTCTGGCTGAGCTCGACTGGGGCTCAAATTGCTGGCACAGCTCCTGCACAAAGCAGGACCATAGGAATGCAAAAGTGGCGTCATTTGTTTTATTCACGTGTTTCAGGGCTCTAGACTGGTGACTCAGTTAAGTTTTTAATTTTTTTTCCTCAACAGTTCGTTCTGTTGTGTAGGCTGGTCTCTAACTCCTGGGCTCCAGCCTCCTGGATAGCTGAGACTAGAGGCGAGCCGGATTTGAATAAAATGGTAATGGGCAGTACCCGAGATGGTCACTCATAGGGCACAGGCAGCTTCCAGGCTCAGAGAAATTATCGGGGAGAATGGCAGCAGCGAACTGCTATACAGCCTTCAAAATCCGCATCCAATGCATTTGAGCCAGGAGACTTTTCACCCCACTCCCACTGTCCGCTCACAAATCCGAACAATGAGCCTCCTCTGTGTAAACGTCGGCTTTTATTCACAGCCAGCTCCAGGATGGAAGGAGATGCAAGTTATGCAGTCTTGTTTTGTCCTGCAAGCCCAAGCGTGGCTGCCAGGGGCACAGGGAACGATGCAGTGCCTGGTGACCTCCTTGGCCCACTCCTGGGTGGGCAGAACTTCATGGGGAAGGGGCGGGGCCAGGATCCACACACTACACCCCATTGAATGGGGGCCGGAGCCACGCCCACTGTAGGGTGGGCCCAGTGCCTGCCCCTGTCTGGGCCTCCCCTGCTGGGTCCACAGAGGCCGCAAGGCCACCAACTCTGGCTGTCTCACAGCTGACCAAGGGAAGAGCCACGAGCGAAGCACACACAGCACATGCTTAGTACATAATGGCTGGGATTAGTTTTATAAACAGGAGGAAACTGAGGCACAGAGTGGGAAAGCCACTTTCCCAGAGCCACACAGTGAATCTGAAATTCAAACCTAGACCTCCCTGCCTGTGAAGCTGGGCTTCCTCACTGCATACTCGTCCTGGAGAGGCTGGACACACAGGGGGACCTCCCTGGACACGTGGTGGGGTGGACACCCTCCTCTCCACTTAGCAATGCCCTTTTAGGCCAGGCTAACATCACCTTAGATTGGTGAACTCCTACTCTTCAATCAAAACCCCAGCAGTTTGGACAGTGGGACGTCATCTTTTAATTCCAGTCTCTTATGGTTTTGGAGAGCAGGGAATTTCTTGTATGGACTTTGCAGTCATAGCCAAACTAGTGCTTGCTTCCCAGCCAGGGTGGGCTCTGTGAGGCTTGGGACCTGGTGGCCACCAGCCGGGCAGCTCAGCCCAGTTTTGCTTAGAAAAAGCAATACATTAGTGGTGGAATTCGCTATGTACAAGGTCGCCTTCATTCAGCCCAGCCGCTCCCGGCCTCTGCTGTGTGCAGATAATGAAGGAGGGAGGTGACACACTCGTATCCACCCTGCGTGCCACCTGCCTGTGTGGCCCTGCCACTATGAGTACAGCTCAAAGCTGGGTCCTCAGGCCAGGCACAGGCCTTGCTGAGAAGTGCGGGCTAGGCGCCCTGCACCACAATCTACTGCACGGACATGGGTAGCGGTGCAGGCGCTGCCCCGGGTGCCTCCTTGTCAAAGCTGACCTTCTGCATGGCCTCCTGCTTCTTGAGTCGTGATGCTGGGACAGATACAGCCGCCACAGGATCACCAGCTCAGAGTCAGGCCGCTCACCCGGCCACTCAGCCATACCCACCTTGCAGGCCAAATGCCCGCGGCGCAGCAGAGGGGACCAGGTGGCCCTGATGGGGAGAGAGTGCGTACAGCCCTGGGGTGGGGGCTGGGGTGGGTGCGGGCGGGTGGCCATGCTGGGGGGGTGGGGAGCGAGCACGGTCCTGGGCAGGGAGTGGGCACGGGTGGACCGGCCAGCGGCAAGGGTGGGACGATCCTGGTGGACTTGTAGCACCCACCCTTGTGCCGTGGTGGCCCCAGCTTGGTGGCCAGGCCATGTAGGGAGCTGGGGCGGGCGTGGCAGGTGGTGGCCAGGGACGCAGGGCTGCTGGAGCTGGGGGATATGCTGGGCAGGGACTCGGTATCTGTGAGTGGCATGTGCAACTCAGCACTGCTGGTCTCAGCATCCCCGGGCTGGAGGTGGGGCCTCCAGAACCCCCCACACATGCCAAAGCCCATATTCTTCATTGTTGTCACCCATACACAGTAGGCATTCCCTTGGCCTCCATACACCCAACTCCTATTCATCCATCAAAGGCCACCTCTTTCACCCCCTTCTCCCTCTGTTCCCCTTCCTCACCTTCCTACCCCCACAATCTGGGCACCTGTGTTGGTTCCTGTATTTGGGCGATGGGCTGCGGCAGGGGTTGGTGGGGCTGGGTGACAGGCTGTGGGTGAGGGACCCTGGCAGGCTTTCACTGGAGGACAGCGAGTGGTGGAGAAGAAGCTGTGGATTGTGTGCAAGACATATGACTGCTTTAAGATATTCTTGAAAAAAAACTTTCCTCTGTGGGCGAGGGGACACGGGGTGGGTACAGGATGAGCGCCGCCTGACCCCCTGCCACCCTGGCCACCTGCATCCTGCGGGCTGCTCACCTGTCCTGGGTCTTCTGCAGCCGGCTGTGCTACCTGTGTCGAGCCATGAGTCCCTTGACCACGTCCCTGTTTGCTCTCCAGCACTGTGCTCTGCAGCGACATCTTACTCCTGCTCTGCGAGGGAGGACAGGTCCCGGGCTCCACCAGCAGCCTCTCAGCTGCTGGGTCCCACCACTGAGGGGCGTGGCCCGCGAGATTCCCGCCCCTGCCCCGTGCCTGAAAACCTTTGGCAGCAGCTCCACAACGTCACAGGGCACCAGGCCCAGCACCGACTGGCTGTTGATGTTCGCGACCAGGTCCCCAGCGCTCAGCCCAGCCTCCTGTGCAGGGCCCTTCTACTACATGCTCTGGGGACACAGCGGGTCAGGGGCAGGTACTGGGGTGATCAGTGATGGGGGGGCGGGTCTGGCTTCCCTAGGATGAAGACAGGCTTTTTTGGATCCACAGGGCCCAGGCCTGCTGCCTCATCCTCTGAAGAGAAGGTGAACTTGAGCTTTGCATCTAGGCTGATGTTACTCATGAGCGATGGGCTTTGTCCCACTCAGGTTAAGATGATGATGAGTGACAGGACGACTCAGAGGACGTCCAAGACTTCAGCCTGCAAGAGGCAGAAGCCTGTTTGCATGTTCAGTCACCACAAGGCAAAAACAAGTGGAGTACTGGAGAACTCCTATTCAACCTTCAAAATCCACCTTCTCACTAACATCCTCTAGGGGAAATGGGTGTTTTTGGTTTTTGAAAGATGAATAGAAGTTTTACTAGCCAAACACTGACAGGGCATGGCTGCTTTATGTTTGCCACAGCCACAGATGCAAAGAGAAAGGCACTAGGTCCCTGGGAGCCTGGGAGCCTGAGAGTCTGGCCACAGGTATGACAACATCAGATTTTGGGGTGCACCTCACAGGAGACTGGGAAGCTCAATGGACCTTCACACCCTGGGCACCTACTAGACCTCAGCACTCAGCCAGAGTCTGCTAACCCCGTTGCCACCCGGTTACCAGACCTCCTCCTGATCCACAGTGCATCTCCTTTCTGCAAAGGTGGGAGTGGGCTGCATGACCAGGAACTCAGAGCTGCTGTAGACCTAGAAAGTGGTAAGGAAATAGCAGGGCCAGGCTGGTGATGGAAACCTGTCATCCCAGCACCCAGCAGGCTGAGGCAGGAGCATCTCTGTAAGTTCAAGGCTAGGCTGAACTACACAACAAGACCCTGTCTCAGAAGCAAGGAAAACCTCAGCGTGTGGCTAATGTGGCCTGTTTCGGTGTCTGTTTCACCACACAAGAAGGTGCAACAGGCAGGTTGTGGGCGTCTCGACTGCTTCTGCTCCTGGCTCCCCTGGCCTGGTGCACTTTGCTGAGGCAGTGGGAACAGGAGGAGAACTGGTGGATCTTGGAGGACGACTCCTCATCGACTCTTCATCATTGGTCTAGGGGCTGAGGCCTAGGAAAGACTCACAGATAAACATAGAAAGCCAATTAGTTCATTTTAACTCCTGCTCAGAGCTGCTTTGTAGTGGTCTCTAACAGGTTTTTGGCTAGACAGGGGACATGTCAGCGCCTCGAGGGGCTCCAGCCACATGGGCTGTGCCCAGGCCCCAAGGGGGAGACAGAGACACAGGGTGAGCACTGATGCCCAGGAGATGGGGCCTTGCCCCCCACCCCTAAATCTGGCTTCTCAGCAGACCTGGGCTGGGCACATGCTGGGAAGCTCTGGGCCAGAGGAGGTGGGGTTTGGGGTGCCCTGGGGGAAGCCCCCAGCCCTGGGCCATGGTGCCCACTCAGGGTCCCCATGTACTGTCAAAGTAGCTGTGTCAGCCTTGGCCTGCAACTGTGGCATGGACTCAGGCTTGTGTCTCAGCAGCACCACCCAGTCCAGGCCCAGGACAAAGGGGTGCTGATTGACCTTGTGGGTGCCCCCTGAAGATGTGGCCACCTGAGTGCTCCAGTCCCTGCCCCATCCCCTGGGAATCCCCTGGGCACCCTGCTCTTCCCTCCACAGGACTCTGACACCATAACTAGGGAGCTTCCTCTGTGTCACTAGAGCCAGAAGTAGCCTGTGAACTGGGCCTCTGAAACCTCAGGACACAACTCTGGTGACTTTGTGGGTCCATACACCCAGCCTTGGTGTCCCCTGGGAACCCTAGGTCTAAGTACCTCCTATTCATTGAAGGTCTTGTTCTATTTTCTGCTAGATTCCTATACATCTTTTAAAACCCCACTTCCAAGGCCCCACTTCCATGCATTTTTTGAAGAAAAGGTGTTTTTTTTTTTTTTTTTTTTTTTTTAGAAAAAAGACCTCTTTACTCCCTGGGCCCCAGGCTGGGAGGGCATCTCCATACCAGTGCCCAGATGGTACATCGCATTGGGCTCTGTTGCAGCAGGCTGGTGATGAGGTCTTGGGCATCAGCTGGAAGTGCCTCGTCCCATTCTGGTCACATGATCTCATCTGAAATGAGAGCAGAAGTGAGGGCAGGGTGGCCCCTTGCCCATCTCAGTGCAGGATGTGTCCCTCGTTACATCATGCAGGCAACCCCCTCGTGACACTGGGTGGCTTGTGACTCAAACCCAGGGCTGTGCAGGGCATGCACTGCTGACCACCTGCCCAAACAGCTCTCTGGCATGTCACCAAAGAATGGCACAAATTCCAACAGGAACTCATAGAGCAGATGCCCACGGCCCACCAGTCCACTGGCTTCCTGTAGCCCTGGCAGAAGGTCACCTTGGGGGTGATGTACTTGACTCACCCGGCAGGGCAGAGTGGGAGACTGAGGCAGCCCCCAGATGGGAGACGGAAAGGCAGAGGGTGGGCTGTGCAGGGGTGGTACAGCCATGAGAAGAGGATGATTTGCTCTCTAATCTCCTGTTTTTTTTGTTGATCCAGGGTCTTGCTAAGCCACTAAGCTGCCCAGGCTGATCTGGAACTTGCGTACCTTCTGCTTCAGTCTCCCAGGCACTAGGACAACAGCTGTTCCATTGAAGCTGGCTGCCTGCTCCACTGTCCCCATTTCAGGACCTGGGGTTGGGCCTCATGCTCAGGTGGCCTCCACCCGCCCACCCTCCCACCTGATCGTACATGAACTCATGCATGTCCTGCTCAATGTAGCCCTTGTACAGGTTGGTGGCCACACTCATGAGTCTGATCTTGGACAGCCTGAAGTCAGTCAGCTTGATGTGGCCCAGCAAGGTGATGAGCAGGCTGTGGCAGAGGGCAGAGGAGGTGTTCAGGGTGGATGTGGTGCCTGACACCCTTTTGCCCATGCTTGCATTACTAGCCAGGCTTGGGATGCTCAGGGCTGACAGCATCTGCACAAGGACTGAAAAGGGTAAAGTGACAGATGGGGCTGGGATGGGCCAGGAGGCTGAGGCAGGAGGATCCTGAGTATGAGGTCATCCTGAGATCTATATAAACACTCCACCACTTTGTAGAAGGCACTGGAGGCTCCACACGCTCCCTGGGGCATCTGGGGAGGCCCCAGCACCAGCCCAAGAACCATGGGCCCTGGGACTGAGCTACACACCAGCCCTTTATACAAATTTTATTTTGGGCCAGGGACTTAGCTAAACAGTGCAAACATCTTCCTGGGAAGCATGAGGTCATGAGTTTGATTCCCAGCACCCAAAAAACAAACAAATAGACCAAAAAAATTAATTTTGACACAGGATCCTGCTAAGTTGTCAACCTGGTCTTGAACTTGTGATTCTCCTGGCTCATCTTGCAGAATAGCTACATTTTTTTGTCTTCCTGCCAGAGGGGCCCAGGATTCTAGCACAGTTCAAACAAGGCACCAGGGCCAGTCACAGGCCCTGCCCCTACAGGACAAACCCACAGTCTCCAGACTCCACCCCTGCAGGCCCGCCCTGCCCATAAATTGCCTAGCCCCATCCTCAGCATACCACCCCCCAACATGGCCCCCCCATGCCCCGGCCAGAAGCCACGCCCACATGCTCCACCCCAACCTACACCCGTCTCAGGCCCACCTCCGTGCCCTGCCCCACTCCTCTATTGTCTGAGTCCCTGCATAAAATTGTTAGTTACCTGGCGCAATAGAGAAGCAAAAACTACAAAATGAAAAGAACAGGTTTATTGAGTTGAAGACGTGGAAAGGAGCACACGAACATGGAGGCTGGGCTGTCTCCTTCCACCAGATGCAGAGAGGCAGAGGGTTACAGGACCTCTGAGTGAAGTGGTGCATGGGGCGGATATCGATGATGAGTGAGAAACCGACTGGAATTCTCTGTGCGTGTAAACTGGGAAGGGGAGTTGCAATTAGGACTGAAGAAGAAGCAGGAAGTGGTAAGTGTTGCCACTTTGGCCTTCCACAATGTTAGACCACTGCCATAATTGTACAGTCATTTATACTAAGGCAAGAACTTTTCACATGCTGCCTGTCCTGGTGCCCAACACCACTTCCTCCCTCCCCAAACTTCTCAAATTAGCCTCCAAGTCTCTGTAAATTTTTCAGGCTATACCTGCCTCCTAACAAACTCCTACACATCCTTCAAAACCCACCTTTTTAGTGCCTATCCTAGTCTAGCTTCACCGGACTTTCACATCAAGGCAGCCCAACTTACTGCTACTTTTCCCCAAAGTTACCAGTATCTCTGCCCTTTCTGTGGCTGCCTGGCTTATGAGGGCATGCATAAGACAGAGGAAGACCCAACACTCAACAACTCACCTCAGATGACTCAGGCACAGGAGGCTGACCCATCGATGTCACTCAGAGGCATGATCTCTGTAAGCTGAGGGCAGAATGTGACTAAGCCTCCACATCTTGTGGCTCTATCATCCAGCAACTTACAGCAGGTCTGCACAGCCCAGGTCACCACAGGGCCTTGGCACTGCCAGCACCTGCCTGTCACAGCCAGACAAGGTCTGCATCCCCTCTGGCCCCACTTGTCCTCCTCACACTTCTCCTCTGGCCCCCAGGCCTTGGCCCATGCTGCCTCTGCTGCTCCCCACACCCTCCTCCCATGCACCCTCCATCAGGCCTTTAGTGAGGCCCAGATACCCAGTGATGTACTGCAGCAGGTTGGTCTTAATGCCCTGGCTCTGACACACACACCTGGCTCTTGGTGGCCTCGAGCAGGTGGTAGTACTCCTTGAGGCCAAACTCCTGGGAGTTCAGGCACAGCCAGTCACATGGGGCCCAGTGCCTTCTGTGTCCACTGTTTGTCCTCTGA
>PVLA01015766.1:0-23703 GCA_004027455.1 Hydrochoerus hydrochaeris
CATCAATGTTCATTAGTGAGATTGGCCTATAGTTCTCTCTTTTGATTGGATCTTTCTCTGGTTTTGGTATCAGAGTAATACTTGCCTCCAGGAATGATTTAGGGAGGATTGCTTTTTTCTCAATTTCATTGAAGAGTTTAAGGAGTACTGGCATCAAATCTTCTCTAAAGTTCTTGTAGAATTCAGATGTGAATCCATCAGGACCTGGGCTTTTCTTTGTTGGTAAGTTTTTAATTACCTTTTCAATTTCAATAGCTGATATTGGGTTTTTCAAAATTGCTATATCTTCTTGGTTGAGCTTTGGTAGTTCATAAGTTTCTAGAAATCTGTCCATTTCCTCTGTGTTTTCCAGTCTATATGAGTAGAGATTTTCAAAGTAGGTATTCATGATCTTTTGAATTTCCATGGAATCTGTAATAATTTCTCCCTTTTCATTTTTTATTGCATGAATTTGGGATTTTTGTTTCTTTCTCTTGATAAGGTTAGCTAGGGGTTTGTCAATTTTGTTTATTCTCTCAGAAAACCAGCTTTTTGATTCATTAATCCTTTGGTTTTTTTTTTTTTACTTTCAATTGTATTGATTTCTGCTCTAATCTTTACAATTTCCTCTCTTCTATGAGCTTTGGGTTTAGCTTGCTCTTCTTTTTCCAGAAGCTTGAGATGGAGCACTAGGTTGTTCATTTGTGCTTGTTCTGTTTTCTTGATATGACAGTTTATTGCTATATATTTCCCTCTTAAGACTGCTTTCATTGCATCCCACAGATTACAGTATGTTGTTTCTATATTTTCTTTGAATTGTAGGTATTGTTTTATTTCTTCTTTAATTTTAATTTCATCTGTAGCCCACTGGTTGTTCAAAAGGCTGTTGCTTAATTTCCATGTATTTATGCAGGTTTTACAATTTCTTTTGCCATTAATTTCCAATTTCAGTGCACCATGGTCAGATATTATGCATGGTGTGATTTCAATACCTTTACATTTACTTAAGAATGTTTTATGGGATATTACATGGTCTATTTTGGAGAATGTCCCATGTGCAGCTGAGAAGAATGTGTGTTCTGATGTGGTTGGGTGGAACACTCTGTAAAAGTCTACTAAGTCCAACTACTCACAGGTATGATCCAGTTCTGTTATTTCTTTGCTGACTTTTTGTCTAGTTGATCTATCTCTTTGTGACAATGGGCTCTCCTGTTATAATTGTGTTCTTGTGTATTTGGTTTTTCATGTCCATTAGTATGTCTTATATAGTTGGGTGCTCCTGCATTTGGCACATATATATTTATAATTGTTAGTTCTTCCTCTTGAATTTTACCACTAACAAGTATGTAGCGACCTTCTCTATCTCTTTTAATCCTTTTTAGGTTTAAAGTTCCCATTGTCTGCAAATAGAATAGCTACCCCTTCTTTTTTCTGGGTTCCTGTTGCATGGAACACTGTTTTCCATCCTTTGACTTTTAAACTATGAGTTTCCTTTTGGGTCAAATGTGCTTCTTGTATACAGCATATTTTGGGGTCCTGTTTCTTGATCCACTCTGTCAATCTGTTTCTTTGTATAGGTGAATTGAGGCCATTTATATTTATGGATATCACTGATATGTACTGTCTCGACTTTGCCATGTTATTTTCCAGTTGTTTCTTTTGATATTCCTCTATTTAATTGCTTATCCTACCTGGATGTTTCTTTCTGCTGTTGTTTTGGGGATTGTGGTCATTTTTATCTCTGTCTTGTATGTCTTTCAGTACTCTTTCTAGGGTTGGTTTGGTGGACATGAATTTCTTCAGTTGTTCTTTGTCATGGAAGTATCTTGTTTCTCCATTAAATTGGAATGAAAGTTTTGCTGGGTACATCAGTCTGGGTTGAAGGTTGTTTCCTTTCAGGGCTTGAAATACCTCACTCCAAATTCTTCTTGACTTGAGGGTTTGTGCTGAAAAGTGTGTCATGATTGTAATAGGCTTTCCTTGATAGGTGAGTTGTGTCTTTTCTCTGACAGCTTTTAATATTCTGTTTTTATGCTGTATGTCTGAGATCTTAATTATTATGTGTCTGGGTGTGGATTTATATTGATTGTGACTGTTTGGTGTTCTATATGCCTCATTTATCTGCATATCAGATTCTTTCCCCATGTTTGGGAAATTTTCTGCTATTATTTCTGTAAATACTTTATGTATTTCATTTGCCAGGACTCCTGTATCTTTGCTAATGCCAATCATTCTTATATTGTTGCTCTTGGCATCATCGTGGAGCTTCTGAATTGTCATTTCATGCTGCTTTGTTATTTTTAAACGTTCTATCCCTTCCTCGTCACTGTTATCCTCTCCTCGAGGTCCAAAATCCTATGCTCAGCTTCCTTTAAGCATTTTTGCACACTTTCAATAGAATTCTTTGTTTCTTGGATGTCTCTTTGAGTTTGTTTCATGAATTCTGCTTGTTTTCTCTATTGTTCATTCAAAGTTTCAATCAGTTTCCCAGGCTCATGTACTTTTTTCACTAGTTCTTTTTTAGCTACATTCAACAACTCCTTTACTAAAGTTGTTATTTCTATGTTTACATGGGAAACTACTTCTAATTTGATTTCCTCTATAGCCTGATGCAGTTGGTTTTTTTTCATTTCACTCACTATCTTTTCAGAGATTCCCTGTGTGTTACTTTTGGGGTCCTCTATTTCAATGTCTCCTATACTTGCTTCTGGGGCACTATATGTTTGAGACTGCATTTTGCTTTTTCGTTTTGTCATTTTCACTCTGCCTGGTATTTTCTATGTGTAGGTGGGGATCACACTCACTCTTTTCAGACACACCAAAGTCATACAGTTAGTTGTAGGGGGTTTTACTACTGGCCCTATTTATCCCCTGTACACCTCTATTTTAGGGGTATACTCACCACATTGATACAGTCAATCCGGTGTAGAACAAAGTTCCCCACCTCGGAGCAATGTTCCAAATTTTCTCACACTAACTGGATCCCAGAGATCTTCTGATGTTCCAGGTGGGAGGGTGGGTCCACCTGTAGCAGTCCAGGGCAGTTTTCAGTCTTGGGCGGGCCTCCTCAAAGTTCCCTGTGGCAGGGCAGGCCCACGGGGGGAGGTTCCGGGCAGCCTACCACTGAGGCTGGCTTGGGCTGAGTTCTCAGTGGCCGGGTGTTCCCTTGGTGGAGGTTAAGGGTAGCTCACCCCTGAGGCGGGCTTGTGTTGAGTTCCTGGTGGCAGGGTGGGCCCTCAGTGGAGGCCTTGCCCTGAGGCGGGCTTGCACTGAGTTCCGGATGGCTGGGTAGGCCCTCGGTTGAGATTAAGGGCAGCCTTGTCCTGAGGCAGGCTTGTGCTGAGTTTCTGTCTCAGGTCTTGTGTTCCCAGTTCTTTTACTGGAGGCCTCGCACCCCCCTCAAGATCTGACAGCACAGGAGCAATGGCGATAGGAGCGTGGCATCATGGTCCACACCTCTTGGAGCTGACGTGGAGGAGGCCTGCGATTCCAATTCGGCCTGCGGTCCCGGGAGCTCTCTGTGGCCAGGACCTAGTGCAGAGGTCCTGCCCTAGGGGAGGAAGGTAAGTGAAGCACTGAGCGATGGAAGAGATGAAGTAACAGAGAATGGAGTCCAGGAAGGTAACACCCATGTGTAGGTGGTCGCTAGAGGCTCTATATCAGTATTTCTTACTCCTCACTTCAAAGTCTGGTAAAAAAGGATTGATATTGCAAAAGCTTTTTTCTCATTTACTCAAGAATCTGCTATTAAGCATTATATATTTATATTATGTATTGCATAGTTTTATTTTTATGTCTCAATTTTTAAGCAAAAGTGTTGTCATTCCTTAAATTGTTTAAAAATAGCAAATCCAGTAGATATTCTAGCAGTTTTTTCTTTCTCAATAGTAGGATTTTTCATTTAATTGGGAATTTTTTAGTCAATGCGAAAGCAATGGAACAAAGATTTAGTTATTTAGGGGTTCGGTGAGACCCAAACCAATCCAAAGGGGCAAGAAAACAAAAACAAAAGAAAGGATTCCAGGTCCAGGGATTTAGCTCAGTGGCATAAGCACCTGCCTGGCAAGTGCTAGGTCGTGAGTTTGATCCCTGGTACCAAAAAGTAAGTAAGTAAATAAATAAATAAATAAATAAATAAAATAAAGGATTGAAAAACGGTAATTTTCCTCTTGGTTTCTGTCTGTTTTACCTTCCATTACCCAGGCTTCACCATGGTCTACTGCCTCATGTGGATATTTTAGTGAGGACAGGAAAAAACTGTCTAACTAAAACCTTGTTACTAACTTCACCTTTTTTCTTTTACTTTTAATCTATTTAGTTTCCGATTTAAGAATACATTATTTTAGTTTTGGAATAATTAGTTTTTACATTAAAAGTCAAAAATACATCGGAAGGAACATTTGATCCTAGCCAATTTGCTTCAGGAATTTAGGAAAATATTATGAAAACCTGAGCTTAGAACAGAAGTTGCATTTTTTTCCCTGAAAAAAGGTAAATTAAATGCTTTTGCTTAGCTATTTTTTTAGCTATAACTAACTAAAGTTATAGGGATAGAAATCTCTCTTTTTTGTAATCAAACTTCTGAAATAATGAGGAACTTAGTGGCTATAATGCTACACACTTACTATTAAGTGAAAATTAATTATAGGAATCATTACATTGACCTGAATTGTAATGATTTATGTTCTTTTACCTAATTTCAATTAAAAATAATTCTTATACTTTAATAAATATGCTTTCTTTCCTGTTGACTCTCTAACTTAGACCAATGATTGTCTCATTATTTAAGATAAAATGTTTAAATGAATAATTTATTAGTTTATTTCATTATTAGGACAAATAGTTTAGAATCCTTCCTTCTTAACTAAAGTTTTTGCTTCTTTACTCTGACTATTTCAGGCTAACAAAATCAAGCACTTTGCTTCATACATATATACTAATTGCAATTTATATTTGGAGGTTTTCAAAAATTTATATTCTTTTAAAAGTTCTGTTAATAAGTATAATGTATAGTCATTCTAGAAAGTTTTGGCAAAATTTTACTAAGAAGGCAATAAAAATGCCTGTAACTAAATGAGCAAGAATGGTTCTTAATATTTTGAAGGCTGTTTAATTTTTAGATTTTTATTATTCCTATATAATAGGATAACATTGTGAAATAAAATTAATGTTTTTATGTCTTACTGTAAGATGTTAGGTGGTTCAAATCCTTCTTTTCCCTGGGATAAATATATGGACTGTGACAACTGAAATTAAAAAAGAGAGAAGTGAATAACCTTTGGACAATAAAAATGAATTTGTCTAAGGTGTATTCAAAGCCAGTCTTCATTAGGGAGAAGGACTTAAAAAATACTGTTTTTTCAAAAACACATACTGTTTCTAAGACGGCTCAAGAAATTAGAATTTAGAAGACATTGAGGATGGTGCCAAGAAACTGGAGGAGTCAAAAGGACAGAGGGAAAGATGGAAGTCTTGTGATTTCTTGGAGGTTCCTTTTCTTTCCATGTCTCCAACCAGAGTCAAAGAGATAAACATCAAAATAAGCTATGAGCAAGGCTGATTCAGAGATTTATCCAAAATTTTAGAAATATACTGAGGGCAAATAGAATAGAATTAAAATGAGGTGGCCATTTCCAGAGACAGAGCTGTGTGTTTATGCAGAGCAAAAGAGAAAAAGACTAGTTTAAAAGGTGGCTGTGGTTTCCACAGGGTTAAGCAGACTGCACTGAGCAAAAGGATGCCCAAAGGGACAGGGCACTGTAACCAGAGACTGGACTCACAGCTGAGGCTACAGATGGATCAGAGGTAGGACAGAAAATACAGCCAGCCAACCACAGAATGGATAAAACAGATGTGGTATTTTTATACAATGGAGTACTACTCTGCCATAAAGAAGGATAAGCTTGAGATATTTCTAGGTGAATGGAGGCAACTTGAGACCATACATGAAATAAACCAACCTCACATTTGTAAATATTGTATTGTGTCCTTAGTGTAAAAGAAAACCTGAAAGAGTAATGAGATCCAAAATGTACAATAGATATTGAGACAGTTATATTAAGTCACTGTCAACAAGCAAGACCTACTGGGTGCAGACTGAAGGGGTGCTGGGACAGGAGCTGTTAACTCTGTTGATGAGGGGAGCCTGGAAGAGGACAGAGGTGGTTCAGCTCCAGATAGGCAGAGACCCATGTGCCGACCCACTGGCTTCTTCTCAACAAAGTTACACGAGCTTTGGTACTTCCCATACTCTGGGATGCTATCTTGGAGAAAGACAGGATTTGGTGAGGAATAGGAATAAAAGAAACTGGTAAGTTATCTTAAAAGACTTAAAATATGACATATTTTAAAACCTGTGTTTTATTAAGGATTAACTCAGATTTTAATAAATAGTTTATTAACTATAAACTGCTGTCTAAAGAGTAAGGATCTAAGAAGATATGTTGGATATTAAAGACAGGTATTATTTCTGATTATCCAAATTTTATAATAAGTAAACTTAAATCTATTATTTAGGTAACCTTAAAACATATGCATATATATATATATAATATATATAATTATATAATGACATATATACATATATATGCAAATGTACTTACAGACACACCAGGCAATCCCACTGTTCTAATAATATCATAGAACATTTGTTTCTTCTTTGACAAATTGGTTGAAATTATGCATTTAAAAACAGCATGATAAAAAATTATATTGTGAAATATTTAATTAATTAATTAATTTAGAGACAGGGTCTCACTCTGAAGTTCAGGGTGGCCTTGAACTCTCTATGTAGCCCAGGCTGGTTTCCAATTCCTGACAATCCTCCTGCCCCAAGTGCTGGGATTATAGGCCTGTGCTGCCATGCCCAACCAATATGGTATTTTAGAAGCTTAGAGAATATTCCTTTTCTAGTCATAACCTTCTTCAATTCTAAGAAATATTCCCAAACACAAATATTCATTAATTCTAACTATATAAAAAGTATTCTTTTATTGTTACATGCACTTTATCAACTGTATTTGTTTCCTAAATAATATGGTATAATATGGTATAAATTTTTGAAGTTTTTAATTACTGAAGCTATACTGTATGCATTATTTTTATACTATTTTTTGAATCTACTATTGTTTTAAATATTAGCTCTATAGTTTCACATAAAGCTATACTTAATAGCTATTACAGTTGCACATACGATATATGTTTGTATCACAAATTTTTATTCATTCTATTAGTGATAACAATGTAGGTTGTTGTCAGTGCATTGTTATTAAACACTGTGCCATGGTAGTCATTCTTGTCCATGTGTATCTTAGCAATAAGAGTGTGAATTCCTTTATTGAATGTACTTTAGCTGGGTTTACAGTGTCACAGATTATCCATACTTTTGATTTTATTAGCAATGCCAAATTATTTTGCAAACAGAATAGACCAATAAAATCATGCTTAAAAGTCCCTAAAAATATTTGTTAAGTAAATGACCTTTGCTTATTCATTTCTTTAGCTTATTCATTTCTTTAGCTGGGAATTTAAGATTTTTTTCCTTCTTGGTATATAGTTAATATCTTTTTGTTCTTTGTGGATTGTTTCAGTTTCTGTTTCTTTCCTTGTAATCAATGTATAGATTTGAAATTATTTTGAACAAGAGTTTGATAAATTTTGTGGTTTTTGATATAATTTTTGTACATAAATTTATTTTTGACCGTGTGTATATATCTATGCATTTGGCACTTTGTAAAGCAGAGTGCTGCTACTGAATGTCAATTGTACAGCAGCATCAAAGAAGACAGATTCAGCAGAATCAAATATACTATTTACAGTTTCTTGTATGCATATCAGTGACTTATTAAAAATGAAGTATCTTAGTAAGAATAATATAAATGCCTTTTCTTCTTAAACTCTCTTCAGTAGGATTTTGAAATTACATTAGCCTGAAAACCATTTTCTTTTTAAAGTGTGTAGTCTTCCTGGGAATTTTTCAATAAAAAAAGGGACACAGTTAACACTTCTAAAAGCTCTGTTCTGATCCACAAAAGAATCAAACATTTCTGTTTTTATGACTACAAACTAAACAAAGCAAAATACACCTAGATTTGTTTGTCTAGATCAGGAAAGTATTTGTAGGGGAATTTTTAGGGCTTATAGAAGTACAGCTGGAAAAAATGGGAGCTCAAACAATTCTAGAGTTTTAGAAATATGTATAAAATCTGCAATTATTTTAAAATTGATTTAAAATTATACTGAAAATTCTTAAATATATTTGAAAACATTTTCATAGCTATACGTTTTCTAGGAAATTCCTTGAGATTTTATTTCACAATGTATTTCCTTTTGAATGTACATTTATTTTTAAGGGATTGGCTATGCAGAAAAGTAAGTTGTGAATCAGGAATAACCATGGTAGGTATTAACCTCCAAGGGAAAGGTAAATCTCCTGAGACTGTCCCACACGGAACTGTACCAGCACCAGCTGACTCTGTTTGGAATGAATTGCCTACAGCTAGAACCGAGTTAATCAGTGCTCTCAATTTCATTCTCATCCCCCACCTCTTTAGCAGTGGCCTGAATGATTTGACTTCAAGTCGCCTGGGGTTTTAAGAAACAAAATCCTCACCTATTAAAACTGCATAGTGTTTATGACCACCACAGGGATGGTTTAAAAAACAATGAAGAAAGTGGACTTATGAAAAATAAAGCTGGCTGATTACAGCCAATGGGCTTCATTTAAAAACAACAGCTGCTCTTTTATAAGTTCTTGTTGAGCTCTTGCCTGTAGCATGTTTATATGTCCTGGGACAGAGCTGAAATCTTTCCTGTGGCCAGCTTTAAATGGGAAACATTGGATCTGATCCTCTTTGCAGTTCACTTTGCGTATGATGTCATTAACATCATAAAACCTATGAAAAATTGTTTCCACCTTGAGAAATATTGCATCTAGCAAATTATTTTTGGAATTTAAATAAAATAATATCTATAATGCCCTGCCAAAGTCTCACTTACTGTATATTTTAAATAGAAGCATAATGGGACCTATTGTTCATATTGTTTTACATTTAGAAATCTGCAGCATAGAAAAATTAAGATATATTTTGTAAAGATACTTTTTTTGCTAAAATAGCCAGAAAGAATGAATTTTAATAAGTTTATACATAAGATATGTGTGACTTTACAATGCAGAGAAAAAATTCATATATATATTCATATATATATATATATACACGTTTTTACACATTTAATTTGTTTCAGCAATGTTAATGCTATATAAATTAACATGCTCTACACAGAAACTCATGTAATCTCTAGGAGCAATAATACTTGCTTCTGTTTTTCTCTAACCCTTGGGATGTATATTTTCCTGATATGTCACTTATGGGTGAGATAGGCTTTCTGGTAGCTTCACTCTCAGTGATGCTGAACCTTCTGGAGCTTTCAGTGGTGACAAACTGCCTTCTGAGGCACACGTGCCTCAGGTTTGCCAACACTGCTGGGTGGTTCGAGTTCAAGTTAGTTCCTTGGGGCCCTTGAATTTCTAAATTAAATGGCATTGAATCTTCTTCATGTTCTCCAGTAATAGCTTCTGAGCTATCATCATAGACTTAAGAGTAGATTAATTCAGAGAGGATAAGGGAGGAATGAACCCTTAAGATTGCCATATTGAAACTATCCAAGGCAGTAAACAGAACAGCAGATTATATACATGCAATGTTTCTATTTGCCTTTTAGTGCAAACTTATAAGTAAAACACTATTTCAGGTTGAAATGCATACTTTAGAGTGGGCTATGAAAGTCTTTATATAGTTGCAGGTATGTATTTCTTCATGTTTTCTATTTGTCAGAGGAAAATTTGTATGAGCAACTTTGATTTGATTATCTTTTAATTTTATGGTTATGTTTGGAAAGCATGTATCATGCTGTGGATCAAGGACCTCTTGTTCTTCATATGTAAAGTCAAGAGGATAAACCTTTCCATGTAGAGTGCTATGGTTTGAATAATAGTGCTTTGATCAAAGTTGGTATTGAAACTTAATCCCCACTATAGTGGCGGTAAAAGGTGGTCTTTTAATAATAGTGAAGTGAGATTTTTCTATGCTAAAATTGAATGGTTTATGGTTTATTCACACACATAGCATATCAACTTTAATTTTGCTCAAAAGAAAAGGCAAAAACCTTTGTATAGGTGTTGTGAGCAGAGGAAGTAGAGAAATGAAAAGAAAAACAGGTAGATTCAGAGGAAGAGAGGAAAGTGCATACACAGAAGTTAAAAGGGAGACTAGGGGTTACACACAATTGCAGAGAAGTCAAACAAAAGAAGGATCCAGGACAGTTAGTAATTGAGGGGGAAGAAACTCCAGGATTACATAGTTAAGTAAAATTTTCAGGTTTAAGATAGAAATATAAGATGAAGAATTGTGGGGACTGAACTTGATAGTGAAAGAAAGGGCACTAAGTCCATAGCAGGAGTGTTTTCCCCATGTTTGAAGAGACAAACCTTGTAAAATGCAAGTGCTGAGAGGTGGAAGTGACATAAGGAAGGAGAAGATAAATTGAGAAGAGATATTTCTTCTAACAGAGCTGTAAGAAAGTGGTGTGGCATGGTAATTAATGTCAGAAATTGGAAATCAAGGCAAGAAGTAAAAGATGGTGCATTGCTTAAAAGTAAACTAACTACACATAGACATTTATGAAAATAAATTTAGCAATTATTTCTTAGTTTTAAGTGGTAAAAGTCGTGTTGTAACTTTCAACTTATTGCTGTGTTTTGCCTTTTATTTGATATGCAAAGATTTGTACCATGAACAAAGTAGTTATCTGAATTTTATGAAAAAAATCCACAATAAGTAATAGTAGGAACAAATAAGCATTGACCAAATATATTAAATCAATTACTCTATCTCAAGATATTGCTAGCAAGTAATTAGTTTGGGGAATTGCAATGTTACCTAATATAGCACAATTTCACAACAAGATTGTAGCCCTATATTTTAGGTATTTTCATATAGATTTTCTTGATGGTACAATTTCTGAGGAAAATAGTAATTCCATTTGCTTTTTAAGAATTCATTTTAAGATTTAAATTACAAAGGAATGACATGGAAATGGTCCTTTTGCAATAGTAATGTATCTATCTATTAAGCAATTTGTAATTTCACTTCTGAAATGATTATCCTTGAAAGCAATTTTGCTTTCCTAGACATCATTTATTCACTATAGTGATTATAACCAACTCTACATAGGAAATACATGGGAATTAACTATAAGGTGTTATAAAAATGTGAAAATGTTTTAAAAATAGATTTATATTAACCCAAAATATAATTGATAGATCAATGCCGAAAGGTGCATGGCTAGGTTAAGAGAAAGCCCCATTGGTGGGGCTTGCAGGAGGAGGTTGGATTGCAGTGTAGTGACACTTATGGGTGGATTAGTCCACTGGTGAGTTTATAGCTGAACGTGATTTGGGAGGTTAACCTTTCGGGAGAAGGCGGGTCACTGAAGGTATGGCCGGGGAAGGGCTCCCATTCTTTTCCCTAGATCTCTCTCTCTGCCTCTGGCTGCCATGCCCTGAGCTGTTTCTCCACTACCACATCCCTCTGCCATGGAACCAGCTGACTTAGGAAAAAGCCTCTACAAATTGTGGGCCAAAATATGGCATTCCTCATTAGAGTTGTGGGTGTCTAGTATTGTACCTCAAAAAATAAATAAATAAGTAACTGAGAAAAATGGCAAAAATCCTTTAAAGATCTTGTGTTTTAAATGGCATTTAACTAGCTGAAAACACAAACATGCCCAGCAAATATGACCCTTGTATAAAAAGATGGTGTCTCAGTGATAAAAATAAAAAGTGCTAGATTAGTGTAAAATATGCTTGTGTTATGAAGCTTTAGGTAAATGGAACTAGAAGAGAGATGCACACTGGATTTATGAGATCAGGGGTGAGGGCAGAGAGCAGGTGAAAATTCACATAGGACAGGACTCATACACCAGAGTTCTCAGTAAAATTCAGTACGTCAATAAAGAGATGAATTGGAAAATATTTCTTGACTTATACAAGCAAAACAGGTTTGAAGATTAGATTTAATTATTTTTTACTTGTTATTAACTGTTCTTATTTCATATTAAAGATCTTTTGATAACAGGAATTTGCCCATATTCAATAATTTGTTAAAAGAACCTCATCTTAAAACCATATTTTGCTTTAGATATTTAATAAAATAAGAGTGACCATAAATACCTTGATGTTTTTGTCCCATGCTCAATAGACCTTTCTATATTCTCTAATCCCTCATGCATTGGATTTAATATTTATTTGCAAGTGAAAAATGCATTGTCTCAAATGACCACAATTAAATGCTAGTATCATTCCCTAATGTATGAATAGACAATTTAGTAGTAGAAAGGGTTACTTCTGTATCCCATTTCCTCTTTTCACTACTTGTGAGATGTTAGATAACTAATGATTTTTAAGACTCAGTTTTATATATATTTTAAATAGTGACTCTATGAATTTTAATGATGGCAAATGAAATGATATATGATATTACATAGTAAATGCTTAGGAAACATTACTGAAGAAAAATGATCTTGTCAATAATAAAGCAGTAAGTTTTTGCCTTTCAATAATTGGTCAAATGAGTCAAGGTACATTTAGGCAGCAAAGTTTTATTGTACATGACCTAGTATGTACATGAATATGCAGCATAGATTATCAATGAAATATTCTGTTTCTATTAGATTTAATACCTTGTTTTAACTGAGACAATAACTTTGCTTTAAAAACTGTACTTCATACTATTGTATTTTTCTAATAAATAGTATTAATTGATAGGAATCTAAAAAACTGGGTTACGGGAAAGAGATGAAGTGAGTGACCAGGGCTCTTGGGAACACACAGTAGGAAAAGAGACAATGATTGGAGTAGCAAATTGGCATGGTGGAGGCCAAGGTCAGACACACACAATATATGTCATGTCAGAAGTTACTTCTGAGCCCTGTTTTGTATCAAGTACGTTTAGCAAGTGACAAGAGCACAAGCAATGATTGGTGCAAAATAAAATTGCATGTGTGAGGTTAAAAACCTAATATTTGTATTAACTAAAATTAAGCTGTTATTAACTTAAAATAGTGTATTAAAGTTATAAGATTTTAATGTAAGTCCAATGGAAACCACAAAAATTTTAGCATATATAGAAAAACCTCAAACACTAAAGTCAGTAAGAGGAAGAAGAAAGGAACAAAAATTTTTACCAAACCAGAAGACAATACAGTTTTAGAAGTAAGTCCTTCCTTTCAATAACAATCTTCAGCCAGACTAAATTCTCTAAATAGAAGATGTGAAATAGTTGAATGAAGAAAAAGATTTAGCTACAGTTTCCCTGGAGGAGACTCACTTCATCTATAAAACTTATGTAGAGTGACAAAGCAGAGAGAGAAAAAGATGCCAACAAAACAGAAACAGGAACAGGCAAAGCCAGCGAGGCATAGTTTAAAAAAGAATTTGTCCACAATTATCACAAATTCATAACTCCTTGAGCACTTGCTCACTCTGTGGCGTTAGATCACTCAGGCTTGTCTTGTTCTTCTGCCAGTGTAGGTCTGAAATCAGAAAATTGTCCAAGAATTATCTGTTTATTTTAGTGGGGCACAGCTCTTAAAAATAAAAATCTGGGTGCTATGTTTGCTTATTATTACTAGGGCATCACTGCTTGCCATTTTGATTGTCAAAATTAAAAAGTATTACTTAAATTATTGGATCCCAAATCACAAAATCCTATGTGGAGCCCACTTCTTTATTCCCCTATAGGAGACACCTCTGAGAATGTCCCATGTTACGTAAATTCAAGGAAATCCAGTTTTAAGTTATCCATAGATATTCTAGTGATACAAGTTAACATTTGTTAACATATTCTAGTGATACAGGTTAATATTTTGTTAATACATTTATGCAATTGTTATTTTAAACACTTTTTGTAATCTACTTAGTGAAAATTCAGGAATATAAGTAATGAATATTTAAGTGATTTAAGATCAAATATTCACTGTGCATTTTTGCATTGTGTAAGGCCTATGGGACATACAAATAATAAAATATAAAAAATCAGAAGTTCACTAATGTTATTCATCAAGAAGTGGAGACAGTGGCAGGGACATATGGGATAAAGGCTGAAAAAAAAAGAAATTGGAATCTGTTTAGCACGTAAGGACTGTAAAAACGGGAGGAAGAGGCTCAAGGGATGATGAAGGGACCAAGAAGGAAAGAAATGCAGATGTGTTATGCATGTGTAGCAACTTTTCATGAGAAGTGTAAGCATGTGCTACACATGTGTACTAAGCAACTAAAATAATAAAAGAAAAACGATGCCACATTGTTTGTGTATATTCATTTCAATTACCACAAAATTCTATGAATACTGAGGAAGATGCAGAATGAAAAATGAATTTCTTGCAACAGGTTTTGTTGTTTGAATTCCAGAGACTGAACCCAGGGCTTTGTGCACACGAGGCAACTGATTGCTGCCACTGAGTTATCCAGGAGCTCAATCTCTGGCTTCTTTTAGGCGGGAGGAGAAAACACTTTCTGGAGGTGGTGGGGAGGAAATAGTATAATGATATTTTCTTTTAACTAAGGCAAGGCATACACTCTTACTGACAATGCAAAATACCTTCTTTTCATATAGCTCTTCATTTATTGTATGCATAATTTTATGAAGCTGCTACTATGGAAATTATTCCTGAAGCATATTTGAGCAAAGTTGTCGTGGGTGAGTTTAATCATAGTACGGCATAGTAACACTTTCTTCGAGACTGTCTTGGAAGATTCTACTCAGTAGATGCATATAATAATTTTTAAAAGATCACAGCTATGAAATAACTTCCAATAATGAGTAAATCATAGTGATAAAGCTGGTAATAGTATTAGATAATAGTATTTCATGTAGATGCAAAAAATTTTACAATGATATTTAATTCTTCACTTATGGTGTTATTTTATTTAGTAATGTAAATATCACATAGAACTTTTTTCCTTGCACTTATAGCAAATATATTTTGTGTATTTAAATTGAACTTTTGAAGAAACACTGTGACACACTTTTTCCTGGGGGCAGAATCTCGATTTCATATTCTACGGACCATAGTTCAGGTTTCAATTTCTCTCAGTCGTTTCCTAGAAAATCCATAACAAAACAACCACAACCACAAGCACCACAACATCCCTTTGGACCAAACAGAAGGAATCCTTTCAGATGCTCTACTTAAGTTTAGGCTTGGAGAATGGTGTCGGTAATAGTGTACAATTGTGACAAAGTTTGTGTTGTCAATATTCATGCGAAAGAACTTTCAGTACTCCATATCTCTCCTCGTGATGAAGAGGTCAATTTGACTCTTAGATCCCATCTCTTCTTTGTCAGTACTTGTTGTGGAGGCTGGGGGAATACATCTTCTCACTTTAGAATGCTTGGGATGTGCCATTGAATAAAAGAAATCAAAATTTTCTTCAACAGAAGTTGTGTTTGTATGTAGAACTATAAAGGAGTTGGCCTTCTATATATTTTTCTGGCTTTTTTTTTTTGAACCAGACTGCAGTTTCTACTTTTTGAAGAAACCTGTGAAAGTTTAACAAGCAGTTTGTGTCATCCTTAAGGAATTCAAGACTTTTTGTGCTCCACTGTTGAAATATAGAACTGATTCTCACTTGGTGTCAGAAGTGCTACCTCTATTAATAAGTTGACAACTGTTCCAAAACGTATCTCTTTGAAGAACATTTCTGAATTGAAGAAATAGACCAGAATAGAAATATAAGCAAAACAAAAAGTGTAACATTAGCTTTTTTTATTTTCACTTTTTGTCTACTGGCAATAGAACAACAGGCATTAAGTTTGTTTCATGTAAAGAGACTTCACTAAAACTTCTTTCTTCATAATATTTATTTATTACTAGAGTAGTTTTGAGTTTACACAAAGATTGAGCAGTGAGCACATAGAATTTTCATGTACTTGCTTCAAGCTCTCAGGTGCTCTTCAGTTAATAATTTTTTATGTTATTATTGACATTTTTTTTTCATTTTAAAACAGAAAAAGAATAAAATGATGATACAGAATTTCAAAACAAAATAATATGAGATTAGCAATGTTTAATATATTGTATATTGCTACCTTCAAAGTAGTGGCTCGGATTACAAGATATAGGCATGAAAAAGAGATCAAACAAAGAAAGCACAGATCTTTCTTTTTGATGAGCTAACAGAGACTAGTAGCATAATTTTATATGTGTGTGTGTGTGTGTCTTGTCCCTTCTTTCTTTTCTCTCTCCCCATCCCACTTTTTTTTTCCTTTTGAACTGTTCTTTCCCTTTCATTATCACAATATCTATTGTATATTTTGGATCTTGTTTACTCTTTCAGTTTTTTATACTAGAGAGACAATACGATGTTCACACATTTGACTCTGATTTATTTCACTTATGAGTTTGGTCTCAAGTTGCATCCACTTACCTATAAAAACCCTCAAGTTTATCCTTCTTTATACCTGAGTAGTATTCCATTGTATAAAAAGATGACATCATTTGTATCCATTTCTTGGTTTGGAGGCCTTTGTATTTTTTCCAAGATTTAACCATTGCAAACTGTGCTGTTATGAACATGGGTACCTACCTATGACTGGGGTATGATGTTTTCAATTCTTCTGAGAAAATATCCAGAAAAGGAATAGCTAGATTGAATGGGACTTCCAATATTAGTCTTATGAGCAATCTCCACAGTGATTTCTACAGTGGTTGTACCAGTTTACATTGCCACCAACAATGGAGAAGGGTTACTTTTTTCCCATACCCCACAGCATTTGTTATTAGTGATTTCTTGATGACAGTCATTCTTTTTGGAGTGAGATGGAATCTCAGTGCTGTTTCAATTTGCATTTCTCAAATGGCCAGTGATGTTGAACTTTCTTTCATATATTTATTTGCCATTTGTATTTCTATATCTGAGAAGTGTGTATTCATCTCAGTTGCCCATTTTTGGACTGGGTTTTGAATTTAGAGGCTCATTTTTTTCCAATTTTCTATATGTTCTAGATAAAAATCCTTTGTCTGAGGGAATATTGGATAAACTTTTTTCCCATTGTGTGGGTTGTATTTTCACTCTGTTGGTGATTTCTTTTGATGTGTAAAAACTTTTTAATAAGATGAGATCCCAGTTGTTGATTGTTTGGAGTACTTCTTGTGCAGTTTGTTTTTTGTACATGACCTCTTTGCCTACCCTGTGTCTTTGAGATTTCTGCCTATTTTGTCTTACAGTAGATTTAGTGTTTCTGTTTTAATGTATAGATTTTTGATCCATTTTGAGTTTAGTTTAGTGCATGGTGATAAGCATAGGTCTTGTTTAAGTCTTTGACATGTGGAAAGCCAGGTTTTCCAGCACCATTTATTAAAGAGGCCATCTTTCTCCCAGTGAACATGTTTGGCCCCTTTCTCAAAGATACTGACATCTCATATTTGTGTAGTATGCTTGTTACAAGTGCTGAACCTATATTCACACATTACAATTAATTGCAGTCTGTTATTTACATTGTGGTTAATGGATTCGGTTTCACAGTTTAATACCTTTTCATGGATGCATCATGTCATATATCCACCAGTATGATGGAATACAAAATAGTTTTACTTCCTAAAATTGTCATATATTCCACCTATTTCTCTTCACTCCTCAAGTCCTGGAAACTATCATTTTTAAAAATTCTGTTAGTTGTGATTTTTGCAGTATGTCACATAGTTGTAATCATATCTTTTCAAGCATTCTTTTCTTTATGTTTCTAACATCCTTTAGTAGTTTTTCATATCTCAAGAACTCAGTTACTTGAATCACAGAATAATATTCTGTCTACCATACCTTATCCTCTTCTACTAAAAGAAAACTTGATTGGTTCCAAGACTTTTCAATATTGAATAAAACTGATATAAAATTTGAGCATAATTGGTGTGGACATAAGGTTTTGACTCACTTGAAAAATATGCAGGAATATGATTAGGGGATTGTGAGCTAAAAGTAAGCATAATTTTTGAAAAAATCCAGGTATTTGGGGCTGGGGATTTAGCTCAGCAGCATAAGCACCTGCCTTGCAAGCACACGGTCATGAGTTCAATCCCTGATACCGATAAAAAAAAATCCAGGTATTTTCCAAAGGGGTTATGCTATTTTGCATGCCTACCAGCAATGAATGAGAGTTCCTGTTGGTATAAGCCTTGTCAAAATTTGCTGTTGCCAGTGATTTGAATTTTAGACATTCTAACAGGGTATAGTGCCATCTCATTGTTTTTATTTGCACTTTCTTAATTACATATGGTAACAAACATCTTTTTCATGTATTTGTCATTTATATATGCTCTCTATGGAGATAACTGTTCAGATATTCTGCCCACTCTTTTATTTCTTTGGCTTGTTATTGTTGAGTTTTAAGAATCCTTGCACATTTTGGATCTATGCTTTTTATCCAATATATATTTTGTAGTTATTTTCTTCCAGTTACAGTTAATGACTTTTTCTCTCATTTCCTTAACAATATTCTCAGAGCAAAAACTTTAATTTTTTTTGTAAAATAAAGCTTATCATTTTTTTGGCTTTTATAGATTATATTTTTACTATTGGTTTAAAGATTGTGCCATACCCCAAATGACCTAAATTTTGTCCTATGTTGCTTTCTAGAGGTCGTTCATATTTTCTAAAATGGATGATGATGTCTGCAAGTGGAGACAGTTTTGCTCCTGACTTCCCATAATGAATATCTGATATTTCCTTTTCATGTCTTACTGAATTATCTAGGATTTCTGAGATGATATTCAACAGATGTGAAAGGTATATCTTTGCTTTATTCCTGATCTTTGGATGAAAGGAACTTTCTTTGTTACTGTTTTAATATTCTTTTAAAAACTGAGAAATTTATTCTAGTATTTGCAGAGGAGGGTGTTTTTCCTTGGTTTTTTTTTCAGCTTTCAGAGTCTGTGAATTTCTTTGCTTATGTCCTCTTTCTTACATCTTCAAGTACATTGCCACAACCTCAGCTTCCTTTGGTACATCTCATTATGACCTTGCATTTGCCTGGTTCTTAATAAGATCTTTGTGATTTTAGCAAGCCCATATTGTTAAGGTAAGGAAACCTCCACAATTCCAGATCCATAATTTAATCATATCTAAAAGGCACATTTTTCCATGTTGGTAATATATCTGCAACTTCTGAGATTAAGACCTATTCATTGAGAGGGACATTTTTTCTACTATGTTAATATTCCTTGCTTCCAACTTTGCTTTTTAAATCTTTCACATTATTCAACTGCCATAGTGAAACTTTTCTTAAATTATATAAAGTAATTTTTTTTGTTTTTCTTTGAAACTGTGTACCTTTGTTATGCTTTTTTTATATATGCTTGCAACTCACTAAAAATTCTCTTAATTTTCTATGATCTTCAGTCTTCTTTCAGTTGTTTTCTTGTTTGTCATTATAATAATAATATTTTGAAAATACTTATTCAAAAAATTAGTCATTGTGCTCTTATTTTATGTCAAATTCTGTGTAAAGTACTAGGTATAACATAAGCAGAAAATTTTCTTGTCTCAACAGAGCTCAAAATAATATTTAGTTATAATATGGATGTCTTACTTTTTACTCATTGGTGGGACAAAATATCCAGTACCCAAAATGAAGGAAGGAAAAGTTTATTTCTTACAATCCTTGGAGGTTTCAGGCCATACTCAGCTCCAAGGAAGGGTGAGATAGTGGGGCTGCAGTTCATGGCAGCTGCAAACAGCAAGGTGGATACCAGCAAGAGAGAAAGACACACCTTTTTCCCCGCCATTACATCATATCCTGGCTCCACCCCTAAGCAGGTGTAACACTCACACCACCAATCTGAGCGCTAGATAATGAACCAGTCACAAATGCTAGATTTGGTAGAGTCCATAATTACATGAGGCCTGGAGGTCATTTACATAAAACATGACATTCCAGCCCTGGCTCCCAAAGGCTTATGCATGTCCTTATACAAAAGACATTTAGTCCATCTCCACAGGTTGCTAAAGTCCTAACAGTTTCAGCATTGCTGAAATGTCCAAGCCCTAAGTTTCCTCCAAGATCTTAACTGTAACCCCCTGTACAAATGAAACAAGATTAAACATTTCCAAAATGCAAAGGCACAAGAGAAACATTACCATTTAAGAAATTACAAACAGGGGAATACGAAGCACTGGAAACAAAGCAAGTCCCGCAGGGCAAACATTAAGTCCTAGAGTTCCATTCTCAGCATTTGAAGCAATCTGGTTGCAAGCTCCAAAAGGCTGGGTGATTCCATGCCCAGGCACTTCCAGGAATTTCAGCTCCTGCAGGTTGTCTCTTAAACCCCCTCTGCTTGGTTTTTGCAGCTTTCATTGGATGATCCATGTTCCTGGCTTTTCCAAACTTCTAGGGTCTCCACAGCACCTTTTGCATGACCCTACCTCTTTACATGTTGCCCTCTCAGGGACACACTGCTTGGCCTCCCAGGCCTTTTGCAATCAGGGTGGAAGCCATCTTACCCTCAGATTTTGTGCATTTTCCTTGCACCTAAAATCAGCACCATGTGGGAGTTGCCAAGGTTTGCTGCCAGCTGGAGCAGTAGCCAGCCTTTTCTCCCCCTTGTCTGTAGGGGTTGACTTCCTGGATTGCTGGGCTCTGTGAACCTGATTGTGAGGAAAAGCTTCTCTATCTCTCTGCAATTCTGGGACCTGGTGTGGCTGCCACCATTTTGGAACCTCATATTGTGGTCACCATTTTGGAACCTCATGTGGCCTCTGCCACCACTCTGGAGCATGGTGCTCTGCAGCTTTCTCCTCTGAGCAAAGTCTTTTACTTTTACAGTTTTGAGGTTGCAAAAGATGAAGACCTGCTGATTCCTGGGATGCTCCTGGCCATCTTTTTTATTTCTCTATTCCTTTTCAGCAATCAAAGTCTCAGCTCTATCTTTACATTCCACAGCTTTACTGGAGTTTTCCTTCTGGTCAAACTCACAGCATTTTAAATTATCCTGCTGGGCTCTTTGCTCTTGATTTTCAATGTAAATCTGGCTAAAAGCCCCCAACAGTAGCCATGCCACTGACTCTATATTTGACTGCCTTGAAATTTCCTTTGCCAGATTAATCAGTCCTCTGCCCTTAATCTCAATCTTAGGTAAAGTCTCTGGACATGAGCAAAATGCAGACAAGCTTTCTGCCAAGCCATGACACACATGGTCTGGAGTCTAACAACCAATGCAGTTCTTCTTCCCAGCAGAAACATCCCAAGCCTGGTCTTTACTGGAAGGCTTTCTGTCAGCCTTCTGGCTCCTGAGTTCTGACCATAATCTCCCCTACAGAACAGTCTAAGCTGTTCCAATGCCACGCTTTCAGATGACATATCCAATTTTTCCCAAACTCTTCCTAGAAGCCATTTCCAAAGGCCCTTTAACCACAGTAACCACTCTACTCCTGGTACCAAAACCTGTCTTAGTCACTTTATACTCATTGATGTGGCAAAATACCAAACACCAAAAATGAAGGAAGGAAAGGTTTATTTCTTACAGTTCTTGGAAGTATCAGTCCATACTCAGTTGGCTCCAAGGTAGGGTGGCATGGCTGGGTCACAGTTCATGGCAGCCAGAAACTGCAAGGCACAAACCTGCAAGAGAGAGACACACTTTCTTCCTGCCACTATATCATATCCTGGCTCCACCCCTATGCAGGTGTAACACTCACATCACCAATCCAAGTGCTTGACAACAAACCAATCACAAATGCTAGATTTGGTAGAGCCCATAATTGCATGAGGCTTGGGGGCCACTGACATAAACCATGACAATGTGATAAGCTGAATGAACAAACGATTATATTAAATTATGTAGTGGTCATGAGCTGGACTGATGGAGTCAGAAGAGGTGATAGTGGTGATGGTGTTAGGGGTTAAGGGAAGCTTAGACATTCAGAGGGATTTTACAGTGGCACCTGAAGCCTAGCAGATACTGCAGTGGAAGCAAACAGTACATATAGAAGATTTAGAGCAGAAAACTATTTAAGGAATTCAAGTAAGGCCAGAGTGATTGAACATGGTGAAAGAAAGAGGATGGCATGAAGGTCAGGCTTCAGTATTGGTCAGAGCTAGAGCCTTAGGACTTTTGAGTTACCTTGATAATTTTCATTAACCACTGTGAAGTTTATACAGTATATTACCATAGTCACTTGGAAATTTTTAAGAGATCATTATGATAATTCTAACTTACATCTAAAAATATTAATTTCCTTGTAGCCTGGATATATCTCACAATAAATTTGCACTACTTAACATGCTACTACTGCTTAAGAATATTTTGTCAAAATTTCTCTACATATACTTTACTGTTTTGAGAAATAAAACATACATATTGCATATACTTTTTTATATTTTGGGGAACACCTAAGTCATGAATGCACTCATTCATGAAGGAACACTCATTCATGTTTTTATCCACATTCCACACTTAATCTCTCCTGCCCCTCTCTGTTTCTCTGTCTCTGTCTGTCTCTCCATCTCTGTGTCCCTCAGAGACTTGCCACTCTACATTATAATTTTAATTAGGGTTCTACTGGTTACTTTCCTATCTAGAATCTATTTGCTTTATTTTTAAGAACAGAGTAAAATGCCTTCATATTTTAAAATTTTTTCTCAACTGTCATTTTTATTAGAATAAATTTGCAGCATGCAATGATCAGATTCTTTGTAGTGAGTTGTACATGTGCATTCCACAACTCAATTGTTTTTCCAACCCATTCCTCGCTCCATCTCTTTTATAGCAGTAAACTTCACTGTGGCTTCTTTTTATTATTAGTCAGTTGCACTGTGCTATTTAGTATTTTTCTAGCCTGTCTTGAACTTTAGTGGTCATGAGATTTCAACTGTGTTACTTTCCACAGAAAGTAAACATGTAGTTTAAATTCAACATTACATAAACACTTCATCCCAATGTCTATAGATCAGCAATATGTAGGAAGCATCCATCTTACAATCTTACTAGTTTTCACTAAAGAACTAGTGAATTCTTATCTTACAGACATTGGATGGATCACTACAGATTGTATTTCCTTTAATTGTATCTTAGATGCATTTCTAGACACTGTATTGGTCTACTAGGGAACATATTCTGTGAATTACTGTTACCAAAAAGAATTATTATATTTTACTCTTTATTTTCATTTTGTGTAGGTTACATTACCAGTTATTTTAATCATCTTATAACTGATGTGTTCTGAGAATGTTTTTTGGAGAGCATAATGCACATGCACATGTACATGGAATACTGTCTGATTAATAATTCAGAATTAATCCTTATGACAAAAAGTTGCAATATTGTCAGCCTACCTGCAACTCTATATGTAGCCTTTTTTATTGATTACTGCTCCTTCTCCTTTAAAAGTAACCAATTTTATTTACTAATATTCTGATTTTATGGTGTTTAATTCATTTCTTTTAATATGTTCTTATGTACATAATTAGAATCTATCAGTATATATTCTCTATGTCCCATCTGGGATTCCTATTCTTTGGTGCCAATCATAATTGTGAAAAACAAATCTGTAATGCCTAGCAAATATTGAAATCAAGGAAGATCATAATCCTTACAGTTAAAAAGCATAATCTTGGTAGATTAAAATTCTGAATGTGGAAATTTTGAAAACAAAAGTCTTAACAATCATGTGGA
>PVLA01015767.1:0-23693 GCA_004027455.1 Hydrochoerus hydrochaeris
TATCTCTTTTAATCATTTTAGGTTTGAAGGTCATGTTGTCTGCAAATAGAACTGTTACCAATGCTTTTTTCTGGGTTCCTGTTGCATGGAATACTGTTTTCCATCCTTTGACTTTTAATCTATGAGTTTCCTTTTGGGTAAGATGTGTTTCTTGTATACAGCATATTGTGGGATCCTGTTTCTTGATCCATTTTGTCAACCTGTTTCTTTTGATAGGTGAATTGAGGCCATTTATATTTATGGATATCATTGGTACATACTGGCATGTCTTTGCCATGTTACATTCCAGTTGTTTGCTTTCTGATTTTCCCCCTTGTTTAATTGCTTGTCCTGCCTGGTAATTTCTTTCTGTTTTTGTTCTGGGGGTTGTGGTCATTTTTATCTCTATCTAATATTTTTTTCAATACTCTTTCTAGGGTTGGCTTTGTGAATGTAAATTTCTTCATTTGTTCTTTGTCATGGAAGTATCTTGTTTTTCCATTCAATTTGAATGAAAGTTTTGCTGGGTACATCAGTTTGAGTTGAAAGTTGTTTTCTTTCAGGGTTTGAAATACCTCACTCCAGTCTTGTCTTGACTTGAGGGTTTGTGCTGAAAAGTCTGCTGAGATTCTAATGGGCTTTTCTTGATAGGTGAGTTGTGTCTTTTCTCTAATAGCTTTTAGTATTTTGTTTTTATACTGTATGTCTGAGACCTTAATTATTATATGTCTGGGTGTAGACTTATGTTGGTTGTGACTGTTTGGCATTCTATATGCCTCACTTGGATTTTTTTCCCCATGTTTGGGAAATTTTCTTCTGTTACTTCTGTGAATATTTTGGCCATGTGATTTGCATTGACACCTCCCTCTTCACTGATGCCTACTAACCTTATATTTTTTCTCTTGGCATCCTCTTTAAGCTGTTGGATTGTCACTTCATGCTGGTTTTTTTTAAAGTTCTGTCCTTTCATGATCACTAATTGTGATCCTGTCCTCGAGGTCCAAAATCCTCTCCTCAGTTTCATTTAAATGGTTTTGCACACTTTGAACAGAAATTTATTGTTTCTTGGATGTCTCTTTGAGTTTGTTTCATGAATTCTGTTTTCTGTATTGTTCATTCAAGGTTTCAATCATTTTCCCATGCTCCTGTACTTTTTTCTCTATTTCTTCTTTAACTGTGCTCAGCAACTCCTTTACTAAAGTTGTTATTTCTATCTTTACATGGGAGAGTACTTCCAATTTGATTTTGTCTATTGCTTCATGGAGTTTGGTTATTTATTTCACTCACTATATTTTCAGAGGTTTCTGGTGTATTACTTTTGAAGTCCTCTATTTCAATGTGTCCTGTACTTGCCCCTGGTCATGTAGATATTTGAGATTGCATTTTGCTTTTCTGTTTTGCCATTTTCTCCTTTTGAGTTAATATTTTGTCCTTCAACCCCACTAGTGTCAACTGTTAGTAGTATGTATCTTGGGGTCCTAATGTAAGGTTGGTATTTGTCCAATTGCTGGGTCCTACAATGAAGAGGTGTACCAGTCACCTGACTTCCCACTGCTGGGCCTGTTGGGTGAGTTCTATATTCTTCCTGGGCTGTCAAGCCTAGTAGTATTGATGTAGGTCAACTTCTAGTTCCTGCTGTTACTTTATCTTCAGGTTATTCCTGGTCACCAAATTTCCCTGTCTATAGTATTTGTGCTGGCTGAGGCCCTCTTGTGTCCCTATTGTGTGCTTATGTATCTCATTAGCCCTTTTGATTTTCTCCAAGTTGGGGGAGTCCTTATTGGCACACTCCTCACCCTGCCTGATGTTCTCTATGTGCAGGAAAGAGTCACCCCCACTCTTATCAGACTCCTAATAGTCACCACCACTCTTATCAGACTCCTAAGTAAGGGATTTTTACTACTGGCCTATTTATGCACTGCACACTTCTATTTTAGGGGTATACTCACCAAACTGACTAGAGCCTGCTGAGATCTTCCATTTGGGTGAGGCAGTCACTTAATCTCCCCTCAAGCTGGCATGGTTAATACACTGTAGTCCAAAGTTCTGGGAGAAAGGGTGGGAGCTCTGGCTGGAGTTCCCTGGTCCTGAAAGATCCTCTGTGGAGAAGGCAGGGCCAAGGGAGAGGTTGAGTTTAAGATGGCCTGGGTGCCTCTGGCTGGATTTTCCACCACCAAGAAGTGGTGTCTGTGATGAAGGAGTGGTGCCGGGGGAGGCCTGGGTCCAGGCTGGTCCAGGTGCCTCTGGCTGGAGTTCCCACTGCTGCGAGGTTGTCTCCACAAAGAAGGTGAGTTGACAGGGGAGGCCTGGGTCTAGGGCAGTCTGGGTACCTCTGGCAGGAGTTCCCGCTGCCATGAGGTAGTCTCTGTTTTGCTATTTATATTTCATAGACCCAGGGAAATTTTATAGTGCATACCTACCTTGTAATGTGAATAGACCTCAAAATATATCAGAAAGCATTATTCTATATCATTTCCAATATACAAGACAATTCAACTCTTTAAACTTAGCTAATAATATCACCATTTGACTTACAGTGTGGCTAGTAAGACTCAGAGCATCTTCAAAATGGCCCCAAACTTCCCCCTAAGGGACAGAATTCTGCACTTGATACCTCATCTGCCACTGAAAGGTTAATCAAATTGTGCATGCATTTGCTGAAAATCAAAAGAGAAAAATCAATCTACAAGGAAAGAAATCATTGACTTTATGACTAAGATAAGTAAAAGTTGGAGCTCATCCCAGATTTAGCCTCAAACACTTTTGTTCTTCCTTCACTTTTATCTGGGCCCTAATGTCAGAAGACAGATGTTTGAAGCTGTAAAAGAGGTCACCAGTCTTTCCTTTTATTATGCCCATGGTTGTCTTTCACTCTTTTTCAGTTTCCTGCAGAAAAGAATCATAGCTGTTTATTATATTTCATGAAGTATTTCAATTTACAGACATTTTAAAGCAACTTGTTTCTTCCACAGGTGGGTAAGGGAATTGGGATTTAAATTAAGAATAATTCCAGGAGAACTGTCTCTTGTGCCCCAAAACAGAAGAGCTGTAATGAAGTTTTCCACAGAAATATCACACATCTACTTTTCCCACATCTGGATGTAGAAAGCAAAATATTCTCCAGTAAACAATATTTTATGCAACATTTATTGGTGGTTTTAAAAAGTGCTTAGAAAAAAATTTCAGCAAATATAACAAAATGTTACCAGTTATTAAATTTACACTGTTGTTTATTAGCCTCTGTGTTTTCTCAACATTTGAAATATTTAGTAATAAAGATAAGGAAGGTACTTAATTTCATTATATATGTATATTCAATCATAAAAGCAACTTTTTCTTCTTTCATTCCTTTGGGAAAACTGGACTCCTTGACCCTAAATAATTTGTGCTCTGTAATACTACTGTCAGTATGGAGCTGTGCAGTCCCTCATCACCATCATCTTTTGTATTGCCTTAGAGGGGCTTTGACTATAGTTCTTCTGGCTATTAAAAAGCCTGTATTAGGTACTGAATCAATCATTTCTTTTCATGAAGCAATAAAGGCCTTTTTAAGGCCCCGAGATTGATGGAAGGATAATATGCAGGTATTTCCATTGTTAATTCTAAGAGAAGGTAAGAAAAAAGGCTGTAAACACTATAAACTTACTCATTGGTTTTCATACCATGCTACAACTTGCTTCCTCTAATGAAACGTGACTAAAACAGATTAACAACCAATATATATACATAGGCATGTGCACGTACACACACACACACACTAAAGATGAGTTTTATGAAAGGACGAATCCACAGATTGTTTTAGAAAGACCCTTTTCTTTCTTGGCAGAGTAGCATTGCCAGGTTACATCCTTTCTTCAGTAAACATTAACAGAAACCTATTGTTGACCCTACATACAGTAATACATGTGAAGCCACAGTCTCAGGAATCACAGCCAAGGAAGGGCATATCAACAAAAAGAAAGCAGATCAATAAAAGGCACTAATCAATAGCATATTTAACATAATATGTTGAGTTTTTTTCCAGATGCTAAAAATAGGTAACATTTGACAAGACAATATCAGAAATAACTCTAAAACTTTCAGATTATTTTTATCAATCATCTAGAATTAGAGTTCCATTATATAGGCATTATACAGGAACAGTGGTCTTAATCACATGTTCATAAGGTATACATTCTTCATGGCTCTAGAAATTCTGTCTCTGCAAGACTAAGGAAATTCAAATGTGATTGTTATGTGCATGAGGTGACCTAGTACCTTTATTAACCACACTTCTGCTTCCTGAGCAGGGTGAAAGAGGAAAAGGGATGATAATTAGGCTGTTTCCTACAGTGTACTCTCCCACTGAAAGGATTGAAGCCCTCTAATATCACTTACAGTTCAACCAGAAAGCTGAGAGTGGCAGTTGAGTTATAAACATTTCCAATATTTCTCTGTACATTTTAAATATATTGCTAAGATTGTATCACTTTTGATCAGTGAAGCAATTACTATTTCTACCTAGCTGAGAAAAATTAACATTCTGAAGTTTGAGCTCCCTCTATTGTGTAGTTATATAATTAAATTCCACACATAGAATAAATTTGAGTGCATATTATGAACAATGCAATCCTCTAGCATTTATAAACACAGTAGATACATGTAATTATTTCTCATGACCCTAGTGTGATTAGACTTTCATAGAGTGAAAAAGATAAATGTACAAAGGACTGCAATACAAACTAGCTTTTTAAGAGTGCCACTAGAGAGGGAGAAAAATGTTCTATGAGGAAAAACTATTCATCACCTGGAGGTAAGAAGAGTAAAGAGAGCAAAGAAAATAGCAGGACCTAAATGAGCACTAGCCTTGCAAAAGTGTAAATATAGATCTTACATGTGACTGCTTCAAATGTTTTACTTTCTAAATGAGGACACTCCCACACTGATTCTAGGAAGTTGTTCAGTGATGGATCATTCATTTTGGCTTTAACTTCAAACTCATATAGTAGAAGCCATGTCTCACATGGAACATTTGAGAAGTCCTCTTAAGAAAGAGGCAAAAATGCAACATTCTCTGTGATTTCATTTTACAATTTTTCCTTATTCAGTTTTTCTGTAGACATTTTCTTGTTCAGGAAAATTAATTTTACTTTCAATTTGAAGGTCATCCCAGCCTCTGTACACAGACTTTTAAAACATTTTCAAATCTATAAGCTCATCACTAATTTCAGCACCCTGTAATGCACTTAAAAGCACTGACTATACATTTTCTGACACTTTTTCCACTATGCTAAAAGTTATCCTGAAAAATCCCTGTTGCTGTTATTAAGCTTCTAATTAAAACCACATGTTTACCTGCCTCTACAAATGTGAAACTATGCTTATGCTCACTCTCGTGGTGCGTTAAATGGAGGATATGGTGCTTCATAAACTAACAGTGGTTTTCTGTTAAGCAAAGTAGAAGTTTCCAAATCATTTCATTTAGTCAGTCAACAGTACTTTTTGAATATCACCACAGGAAAAATCATATATCAGGTGATATAAAGCATACTAGGTTAGACAATTTTCATTCACCTTTGGTAGGGTGAACATGAAAATAGTTTTGAGGTATAGCATGCATGCAGGAATCTGAAGGAAGAGCTCTAAGCTTTAGCAAATAGCTTGATGAATTTTTATGTATGTTTAAACTTATTTAATCACTACCAGGATCATGACAAAGAACCACTTCCAACACTTTAGAAGATCTGCTTGTGCTCTTTTCCAGTCAGTGTCACTTCATGAGAGTTAACAAATATTTTTACTTCTATCGTAATTGATCTTAGTACTCATTTTTTTCGGTTTTTTGGACATTGTCTCACTTTCTAGTGCAGGCTGGCCTTGAACTCACTATGTAGCCCAGGCAGGTCTCCTACTTCCTGCAATCCTCCTGCATCAGCTTCCCAAGTTCTGGGTTTATAGGCACCATAATGCCCATTAATACTCATTAATTTATATAAACAATGTTAATAGTCAAAAGTTTCCATTATACTGCTTCACTGAAATGAAAAACCCTTAGTGTAATACTTCTAATAATAGCATATCCTAATTTTGACATAATTTATCCTATTCATGCAGTTACTACTACATGTAACACATTTTTTTCCAAACTCTAATGCTTTCTTTGTCTTTTATGAAGTGTCACTTAAGTGTTAACTGTTTTAGAGTTCTTTATAAGAAATTCGAAGCCAGGCATGGTGGCACACATCTTTAACACCAGCTACACGGCAGAATGCTGAGGAAGGAGGATTTTAAATTCAAGGTCAGCATGGGTTACTTAGTAAGGTTTTATCTTAAAATAAAAAATAAAGAGGGCTAGGGCTGTAGCTCAATGGGAGAGTCCTTGATTAGCATGTGCAAGACACAGGATTCAGTCCTTAGCAAGGGGGCAAGGGAAGGATTGAAATTTTAATTTTCACCTCAAACCTGTTTGATTAAAATGAAGAGAATTTCACTACTATATGAGGTAAAACAAAGACTAGAATAAAAATCAAAAGTGATATCTACATACTCAGCAAATTATTTCATAAGCCATTTATACTACATCACAGTTTCAATTAGCAGAAAAACAAAACTGGTTCCAAATGTTTGGCTTTTTGATTGCAAGCTTTAAATAATAGTGTTACCCTTTTCAACTCACCTCTAACATAATGGCAGTGTAGATAAGTACAAATATTGGTATATCCAGTAGGTGGTATTATATGTAATCAAGATAATGCAAGAATTTTTAATAAAATTAGGTTTAAAAATGCAGGAATATCTTGATAATCACTAGCTTTCTTAAAGGCCAAAACCAAAAAAAGGAAAAATAGAAGTATTAATTAATATTATTTTGCTTTAAGAAGCCAAAAACTATTCCATTCCTAGAAATAAGCAATAATGATAAAAATGTGATTAATATACTTTATCTCTCTTAAGCCAAAGCATACTTTGTACCTCACAGAGGGCAATTTTAATATCTTGTTCTACAATAGACCCCATTTTAAACTACTATTTATAGAGTTAATAATCCAAAGTCATTTTTCTCCACAGGATATTTTTATTTCAGTAAATAAGCTGCAAAAATGGTAAATGACTAAATCAGGCATAAAAAATTTTTATTTCATGTTGAATATCTCTTATCTGAAAGTGCATTAACCAGAAGTGTTTGAGTTTTTTTCAGATTTGGAATATTTGCATACTCAGATGAACTATCTTGAGGATGAGACTCAATTCTAAATACAAAATTTATGTTTCATACACATTTTCTACAAGTAGCCTGAAGATAATTTTATGAAATAGTTTAGTGCACCTGTGTTTCAACTATGATCAACCACATAAAGTCATGTGTGAATTTTTTTTTACATTTAGCATTATGTCTATGCTTTAAAAATTTAAGGTTTTTGGGGGGCATTTTGGGTTTTGTACTTTTTGTGGGATTTTCAACCTGCATAATAAGTGCTAATTTATATGCCATTCAATAGATACCAATAATGCTTGCTATCCAAACCTAAAGTTATTATAGTATTGAGGAAAAAGCTAGCAAGATTCTTCTATATTCTTCATTTAGCAAATTAATACCATTTTGAAATCCAAAGAAACCTCAGCATTATTTTTAAGATAATTTTTTTCTGATTGCAGAGTATGTTCACACTTTCAATTTTTAAAAAAATTATTTAGCTTTTGCAATACTTTCTGGATTTTTTGTTTCCTCTTTTGCAGATTTTTTCTGGATTCAATTATTTTGGTCTATTTTCAGGACAGTATAGCACTTGCTGGGAACTGTGGAATAAGGGCCAAATAACTATTTTAAGGAAGCCATGTGAGTTCTTTGCAGCCCATTCCACAGCATACTCAATGAAGTCAAACATCTTTATAGCAGATTTAGGAAAATTGAGGCTTGAGTAATAATTTCTAACTTTGTTGTTGGCTTATAATCACAATCCCAGAAGAGCTTTGGTTATTTATTTTCCTTCATTCCACCATATACTTCTGACAGGTTTAAATTCTTAACAGGGCCATTCACCTGTGAGAGTCCCATTCACTCATGCCCCTCAGCCTTAGCAAGCATTCCTTGGGCCAGCAGGGCTCACATTGCTGAGAGTCACTGGGAATCCTGAGTTAGAGCTACCACACCTTGTGCTGCCCTCTCCACTGACATTTCTACTGAACACAAGGACATCATAGCAACAGCTGCCTCCATTTTCCCCTGCAGTATACTAGAGACTCAGATTCCTTGCAATACTTTTAAATTTTTTGAAGTCTAATTTAAAATTTGGAATATGTATTATGGTGATGAATTTTCCATATCCATTTGCAAAAATGTGTATCTTGCTATTGTGAGGTAAGGTGTTCTGTAAATATTAATTAGGTCAAGTTGGTTTGTAGTTGTTCATGTGTTCTATATCCATATTGAATATCACTTGACTTATTCTGTTTACTGATGGAGGACCATTGAAGTTCTGACAGTAGCATTAGATTTATGTATTCCTCATTTTAGGTCCATCAACTTTTGTTTCATGTATTTTGGAAGTCTGTAAAACAATTCCATTTACATTAGCAATAAAAAAGAATAAAAGTCTTATTCAAAGATGATATTCCCTTCTTAGGGAATTTTATAAAATATCATTAGAATTGGGCTGGGGATTTAGCTCAGTGGCATAAGTGCCTGCCTTGCAAGCACACGATTGTGAGTTCAATCCCCGGTACAAAAAAAGCATTAGAATTAATAAACAAGTTCAATAAAATCAATATACAAAAATGAATTCCAATTTTATATAGCAGCAATGAGCAAACAATAAAATTAAAACAATTTTACTTGAAATAGTTTAAAAATAAAATACTTCAGAATAAATTAACCAAGTGTGTGACTTGTACACTAAAAACTATAAAACATAATTAAAAGAAAAATGTAATAAATGAAAAGTATCCTATATTCATGTATTAAAAGATTGAGTGTTATTAAGATGATAATATTCCCCCAAATGATCTATAGATTCAACACATTCCCATCAGAATCCCAGCTGGTGATATTTCCCCAAAAAGGGTTGCTGTGGGAACCCAATAGGCTGATTTTAAAATTCACATGGAAATTTAAGTGTGGATACAACAAGCTTGAAGGAAAAACAAAGTGAAATGACTAACACATTTCTTGATTTCAAACCTTACTTCCAAACAATCATAACAAGATATCATGGTACTCACATAAAGATAGGCATATATGTTAATCAAATAGAATTGGCAGTCTAGAAATAGTAATATGTTTTTTTCACCAACTAATTTTCAACAAAAAAGAAAAGACCATCCAGTGGAGGAAAGAACAGTCTTTTAAACAAATAGTGTGAAACCAGTAGATAGCCACATGTTAAAGAATGAAATTGGAGCCTTCCCTCACGTGATAGGCAAAATTAACTCAAAATGGACCAAACATCTAAAAGTAAGGTCTAAAACTCTAGAACTCATAGGAAACATAGAGAAAAAACTTCATGACTTTGTAATGGGTCCTTAGATATGACATCAAAAATTGAAGCAACAAAAGACAAATAGATAAGTTGGAGCTCAATGTATTTCAAAGGATAATGATAAATGAGAAATGACAATTCAGAGAATGAGAGAATATATGTGCAAGTCATTTATCTAATGGGGGCAATACTAAACAGATAACTCACCTAAAATTGAGCAAATATTCTGTGATGGTTTCAATATTGGTTTTTCCCTCCACAAAGCACAGTGAAATTTGATTACCATTGTGGTCATGTTGGAAGGTGAAGCCTTTAAGAAGTGATTAGCTAGTTAGAAGGGGTTAATTTTTCAAGGTACTGAATGAATTCTTACTTCCAGGAGACTGAATTAATCATTGTCAGAGCAGGTAAAGTGAGGCTGCTTCTTGTGTTTTGTCTCTTCTGCATGTACTTGTTTGCTTCTTCATTTTCTATCATGTTTTGCAGATGCCTCTGCTATGTCTTTGGGCTTTCTGTTATTCAATTATGAGCCAAAATAAACTTATTTCCTCTATAAATACCTAGTTTCAGCACTTTACTATTGCTATTCTGCTATAGAAACATAAAAACAACTAAGATAAACTCTGAACAGAAGGTTCTTTAAAGAAGATATACAATAGCCAATAACCACCTGAAAACATGCTTGATATTACTGGTCATAAGAAAAATTAGTCATAAGAAAATGAAAACCATGACAGAATACCATTACACACTCACTAGAATGGCCAGAATAAAAAGGTAATACAAATGTTGTCAAAATTTGGAGAAATATGAAAGCTCATTGTTGCTGATGGGAAAATAAAATAGTGCAGATACATTGGAAAATACATAAATGATTAAACATGGAGTTAACACATGAGCTGGCAAATCTACTCTGAGGTATACACTCAAGAAAAGTAAAAATGTGTCCACACAAAAACCTGTATATTGTTACAATAGCACTAATCATAGTAGCTTGGAGTTGGAAAAAACTCAAATGTCCTCATTTATTGATGAATGGATTAATAAAATATGGCATATCCATACAATGGAGTATTTGACAATACAGGTGTTAATGTACTGATACATGCTCCAATAAAGATGAACTTTGAAAATATGCCAAATGAAATAAGTCAGTTACCAAACTGCACATGCTATACAATTCTATTTATGGGAAATGTGAAATGCACTGTAGAAAATAGATTAGTTGTTATTTAGGGATTTTAGGGAAAATGAAAGGATAGGTAAAGGTCTCAGAGTTTCCTTCTGAGGCAATGAAATTTTCCAAAAATGATTATTGATGGTGGTTGTATACATTAGTATATACACTAAAAACTATTGAACTATACACCAGTGGGTAAAACACATAGCAAGAGGATTATATTTTAATGAAGTTGTTCTCCAAACTGAATTCATATTTTGTATATTCTCTGGTATTCAACATTTTTCCTCATTATAATATCTGTGATATTCATCCATTTTTTGTACCAGAAGTTGATTCATTTTATTATTTTGTAGTTTTCCATTGCATGGACATAATTATAATTTATTTAATCCAGCTGTCTGTTGATTAACATTAGAGTTATTTCAAACTTTGTCCCTTATACATAGAGCTTTTTTACATTCTGACACACTTTTGGTGAACAGATGTACTCATTTCATCTAAGTGTATATTTAAGGGGTGATGCTTCAGGGTAATGGCTGGGATATGTACATGTTTGATTTTAGCAGATACCATCAAGCAGTTTTCCAAAGTGCTTGTATCAATTCTAATTCTGTAAGCAATATATCAGAGTTCCAGTTGCTTCACATCCTGATTAACACTTAATATTTTAATTGCAATCGTATCAGTAATTGTGCACATTGTAGTCTCAGTTTGCATTTATTTGATGTGTAATGATGTTGAACATCTTTTCCTTCACTTATTGACCATTTTTATAATCTTTTATGATGTTCCACCTAATTCTTATGCTCAATTTTTGTTGGGTTGTTTATCTTTTCTTATTGAGTTGTGGTTCTTTATATACTTTGGAGCTTGTCAAGGTAATATATGATCTCTTTCTGCCTATGGTTTGAATTTTTATTTTCTCAATGGTATATTTTGACAATCTGAAGATCTTAACTATCATGAGATCTACTTTATCCTGTTTTCCTGCATAATTATTAATTTTTGATATTTTCCTCTTGTGAGTCTTCTTAGAAATCTTATTGTTAATACTATGACACATTTTTTTTGAGATGAGGTCTTGCCATTTTGTACTGGCTAGCCTTGAATTCCTGGGCTCAGGCAATCCTCTTGCTTCAGCCTCTCAAGTAACTGGGACTACAGGTACACACAGCTGTGCCCAACTTATCTCAAATCAATGTTTGTATCTGTGAGAAAAGGATCAAGTTTCATTTTCCCCCATATAGACATTTAATTGCTCCAGTACTTTAAAATGTAATGAACCTTTACCTATTGTATAGCACTGGGCACTTCTGTTGCAAATCAAATGGCCATGTATAGGTATATTTCTTCACTTTATTCTGGACTCTTTCTGTGGTGTTTTGATTTGGCCTTTGTTCAGTTAGAAAATACATTTAGCTTGAAGTTAGTGCTAAATGTTGTTTCACTGATTACAAAGTATGATTTAAAAAATGACAAATGTTCAGACTCTGAAATTTTATTATAGTAAAAGAAACATTGCTATTATTTCTCCCAAAGCATGTTCCTGCTTGCTTTGAACCCATTTAGCCCATTGTTCTTTCCACTTTCTAAAGCAGTTCTGGAAGCCTCTTTTTATGTCTGTAGTTGTGCTGTTATGGCTGTGTCCATGTCCTGAATCAACTCAGTTGATTCAAATCAATTTACTTTTCATAGTTATTTTGACTTTGGAGGAGAGTCAAAAGTTGCGTGGTGCCAGATTTGGCAATGAATATGGTAGATTAGGACACAGCATAACGTTTTTACAAACCCTGCATTTCTGTTAGATGTTACTTGGCAGCAGCATTCACTTTACTTTTGATTACACTTCATAAAGGTACTCTCAAAAGAGGACATCCAGACTACTTCAGAAGGTAACAATGATAATGGGATAAGGGTGTTCCAAGTGATGGGGACCATTTAAGGGGGTTAATAACAATGCATCTTTTACTGTAATAAATTATTAAAATTTAAACATTCATTCTATATTGTGACCACTTCTTGTAGACATACCGTTTTGTTTGGCCATTTCAGGTTATTTTTACTGTTTGATTATGTAGTCAGTTCCTGAGAACGGCATATTGGCTTGTTCTTACTGAAGGTTTCAAAGTCATTGTTTAGAAATTAATCCAGTGTTATTTTAGCTTTCATGTTTTTAATGGACTGCAGTGTTGAGTATTTCATTATGTATTTATTGGCTATTTGTCCTGTGAAGTGTCTATTCATTTCCCTTGCTAATTTTTTGATTGGGCCCTTTATTGGGGGATGCTATTTTTTTTCAGTTCTTTATATGTTCATATTAGCCCTCTGTCGAGGGAATAGTTGACAAAAGATCTTCTCCATTGTCTATTACACACATAGGCTGCATCTTTACTCTGTTGGTTGTTTCTTTTGCTGTGCAGACAATTTTTAATTTGACATGATCCCATTTGTTGATTTTCAGTACTATTTCCTTTGTGACCAGTGTTGTGTCTGAAGATGATCCTTACCTGTGCCCATGATTTCATGAGTTTTGCCTATTTTGTCTTCTACCAAGTTGTTTCTGCTTTAACATTTAGATCATGAATCTATGCTTATTTTAGATGAATACGTGGTGAGTTACATGGGTCTAGATTCAATCTTTTTCCATGGATAGTCATTTTTCAAACACCTTTTATTAAGGAGACATCTTTCTCCTGGTATGTTCTGACCCCTTTATCAAAGATCAACTAGTTCAATATGCTTGAGGTTTATGCATCCTGTATTCTGTTCCATTGATCTTCATGTTTGTTTTTGTGTTAGTAGTCAAAATAATAAAGAAAATGTGGGATTTACACACAATAAAGATAGATAAATTTGAGTCTTTTGTATGAAAATGGATTTACTTTAAGATTATAATGCCAAGTGAAATAAATCAGACATGCAAAGCTAAATATCACATGGTCTCTGCTATATGAGAAACCCAAATTATAAATGAAGATATGCAATGAAAAAATTTTAAAAAATTGATAATAGTAAGTCAAGAGAGCTCTTTTTCAAATGGGAAGAGGATCAACAGATGGAGGGAGGGGGGAAGGAAGGGAGAGAAAGGGGATTTAAAAAAAGAATTAAAATGTATTTTGTGCATGTACCAACTCTACACAAGGAAGGTAAACATTTTGTACTGCCAACATGTACTAATAAAATAAATAAAAAGAAGTCACCCAATTATGAGTCCTGCAGATAGGCAAAACTCCCAATCAAAGTATATACAGGGCAAGGATTATTAGACCCACATCCCAGATGCAAAAATTAAGGCTGAGAGAGATTAATCTGCCCACAGAAACACAGTAAATTAATGGAGAGTTAGAAATATTATCCCAGATGATCTGATTCACAGTCCACTACTGGAAAACACACTGGGGAGAAGAAGGACTATGACTAGAAGTTTGGAAAATATAATCTAGAGTGAGTAATTTTTGAAGTATTTGGTCTGAAGAACAGATAGCCTGGACAGTATGATACAACTGGTCTTGAACTAAGATAATGACAGATAGTTTTAAAGAGGTAGCAAGGTAAAAATGAGGTAGCTTGATAGGTTTTTCCCCACAAGGTTCTATATAGTCATCTTGGAGGATGTCCAATATGGCAAAGAAACTACAAAAAAACACCTTATCAGACTTCTTCTTGATCCAAGCCGGACTCCCTGTCCTTCCTTCCCATGCATGCCAAAGATTCCCCAACCTGCACATACTAACATGTAATACTAATTCATTACTGTCAACTAACCAAACCCCTCCTCAAGATATGCAGCCCCCAGTCTTTTGTCCAATGAGAAAGCTCCCACTTTCTCAGTGTGTGGGTTTCTCCTGTGCCTGTATTAAAGGTCTTTCTGTTCTTTGTCTCCTTTCTTGTTATTTCTACACTACATAGATTGCCAAAAATACACAATCAGTTTGTGACATTTTAGACTTGGAATGGTTGGGGCCATGTTGCTCCTGGGGAGCCTACACCCTGGTTTGAGCCCTCCCCAACCTATGAGCCTCTCTCTCTCCCTCTCTCTCTGTCTCTCTTTCTATGTCTCTGTCTCTGTCTGTCTTTCTCTTTCTCTTTCTCTGGAAGTCCCTTCCATTGCCATTACTAGCTACCACCCACCCACCACTGGCCAGCCTTCATTTCACCAGATTCTCACAGGTGAGCCACACTGTCATTCGGGTTGTCTGTCTCATAAGTTGTAGGTCTATGCCCGGTTGCTCCTTGCTCATTCCTGTTCATTTCCCCTTTGGTTTCGCCTAGTGGTGACAGGAACATTCAATTTTTGGGACCTCTCCTTGAATGTGCTTCTGTGTTTGCTGACAGCCTACCTCAGGTTCAACACCAGTTTTCAGTTCATTGACTCATCCTTAATTTGATCATTGCAGGAAATACTCATTCCCTGCCAGAAAAATATACTTCTCTCAGATGCCTCTTCCAACAGCTGGGGCCCTTAGGCCTCAAACCATTAGATCTAAACAACTTATCTTCCTTTGCCAAACTGCTTGGCCTGTCTACCCCCTTGATAATGCAGACTGTTGACCAGAGTAGGTACTCTTGATTATGATACTATAAGAGATCTAGATAACTATTACTTTCATAACAGGAATTGGGGGAAATTCCATACATCCAGGCCTTTTTTGAGCTCTAGGCACATCCCAACTTGATCTAATCCTGTAAAGCATCTCAAATTCTTTTGGCTCAATCTACAGGTCTCCCTCCTCTTTTGGTCCAACATCACTATTAAGATCCTCCATAGTCTCTCTCTGGTCCCATCAGTGATGTCCCTTTAGTCCTTCCCCCTCCATACCCTTATGGGCCCTCAGCTCCACCCCCCCCATGATCTCCCTCTGCAACCAATTCACAGTCATCCTCTCCTTCTCCCACCTCTCCATTGACTGCCTCCTCCCCTTCTCTGCCCTCAGCTGACTCTCCACCATCTCTCTATCCCTCACTTAAACATCCTCCTTCCCTAGCTCTTCCTTCATCTGCCACATGCTACTTCCCCCCACCATCCATCATATGTGTTCTTGTAACACCCAGCCCCCTCCTTCCTCTGTTGTCACCAATTCAAAGCCATCTTTAACCCCTCTGAACCCTTCCACAGCTGCAACCTCCACTGCTACTCAGCCCCTCCTACCACTCTGTGAAGTTTCTGGCACAGAGGGCCTTGTTCATGTTCATGTTCCTTTTTCTATTGCTGATCTCTCACATATTTCAGACTACATTGGCTCTTTTGATGATGATCCTTTTCAGTTTACAAAACAACTTAAATTTATTTTTCATGCATATAAATTGACTTATGAGGATATCCAGATTATTCTTTCTGCTACTCTCTCTCCCACTCAAAAATCATAACTATGGCAAGTGGCTCAGGTAACAGTAGATGAGAGACACCACTTTAATCAAGATTTTCCCATTGGGGTAATGGCCATCCCAAATCAGCATCCCAGATGGAACTATCACCCCTTTGCTGAGGGTTCTAAGTGAATGGCTCAAATGACTGACTGTCTTACTCAGGGTCCCTGCAAAATTTCTTTGTACACAGGTTAACTACCAAAAATTGAGAGAACAGACACAATGAAAACCCAGCAGATTTTCTTTTTTCTTTTTTTTGTGCTGGGGATTGAACTCACGACCTCACACTTGCCAGGCAGGTGCTTATTCCAGTGAGCTAAATACCCAGCCTCTAGCAGCTTTTCTAACTCAGCTCACAGAGGACCTCTCTGAGTTTACTGATGTGGATCTTAAAATGCCTGAGGGAAAAGTTTTACTTAATTCTCACTTTATCTCCCAGGCAGCACCAGATATACAAACCACATTCAAAAAATGTAATTTAGGACCTCAATCTTCACAAAAAGATCTCTTAGATGCAGCCTTCCATGTCTTTAACAACTCAAACAAAATAAATTAGAAGAACTTAATTTACAAGTTAAACATGATTTAGAAAAAAATCAAACTTCAAACCAAACTTCAGGGCCAGGTATTGTTGTGACCCTTGAGGCTTAGAGAGACATGCCAGTGGTTAAAATTGGTTAAAATTGCCAACAAGGCCCACTGGGACCATACTTCAAATGTGACCAGGAAGGACACTGGGCAAGAGACAGCCCAAACCCAAGGTCATCTCCAGGACCATGTGCTATCTGCACCCAAAAGGGTCACTGGAAGTGTGACTGCCCTATCCACCAGAGAGTGTGTAAATCATAAACTTCCCTGCCCTCAAAGGAACCAACAACATTACTGCCTCTGCCTCTGGGTTTATCATTGACTGATCTGCTCAGATTTGCCACTAGAGAAGATTGATGTGTCTCCAGGTCCATGACCTCCATCAAGGTGACTCTCTTGGAACCCTGAGTCTCATTGGATGTCTTGGGTAAAATGCTTTCTTTATCAATATAGGGGCCATATATAGTGTTATACCTGAGTTTACAGGCCACTGTTCTTGGTCACATATTTCTATTGTGGGGGTTGATGGTAAACCAACACAACCTGTACAGACAGACAGGTCTCATTTCTTGCTAATTCCAAGAGTTATTCTTCACACATAACTTTTTATTTAGTCATTACAATCAGTCCTGTACCTCTTTTAGGCAGAGACTTGCTACAGACACCTAACTTTTCTTATACTTTCACTGTCCTTTCAGCCCTCCTACTCCAGGCTCAACATCTATGTGCTGCAACCCCTACCCTTCCTCTTCCCTCCTTCCTCATTGATCTAGTAGTCTGGGACACCTCTAGCCCTATGTGGGCCACCCATGCTATACCAGTTTTGATCCACCTCAAAGATACTTCTGATTTCCCTTGTGTGCCACAATACCCTATAACTCCAAAACAGTTATGGAGACATACACCTCTCATCCACCATCTGTTATCTAAAGGATTCTTAAAGGTTACACATTCACCCTACAGTAAACCAATTCTTTCGTTACTCAAACCTGATGATTCATACTGACAGGTCTAAGACCTCAGAGCCATCAATAATGCTGTCAGGCTGATACACCCAGTTGTTCCAAACCCCTATACTATTTTATCTCATATTTCTCCATCTAGTTTTCACTTTTCAGTTCTAGATCTCAAGGATGTCTTCTTTACTATACCCTTATACCCTGATCATCAGGATGTCCTTGCTTTCATATGGACAGATCCAGATACTTTTCAGTTTGCACAACTTACATTGGCAGTTCTACCTCAAAAGGAGCCTTTGAGTGCCACTAGGGACCTGGTAAGGCCTGACTAATGGCCTCCATGCAAGTGGGTAAGCTCTCTACAGTACAGACAGATATCCACAAAGGAAGAAGCAACTGAGACATTGCATTAAGCTTCTCCAGGGAAATACAGGAAATGACAAAACAAAACAGCACACTTCAATGTCAAAACTCCATCCCACACCAAACAAGCCTAGGAGACATGGACATACAAGAAATGTAAGCATACCCCTGAAACTTCTGAAATGATAGCAACTGAAACAAAGAAGCAATGCCATGAAGCTGTAAAGGAAGTCAGATCAGAAATAATCTCCTAGGCAATAAAAGAAATAGCTGTAATGAAAGAAATGCTGAACACATCTAAAAAAACACATAGTTAAAAATAGAGGAATACTAAACAAAAACAAAAACTTTGGTTTTTTAATTATTTTATTTAAAAAAAATGAAACAGAAAGAGGGTAGAAATAATACAAAATTTCAAAAAACAAAACAAAACAAAACCCAAAATACTAACCAGTAAGAAATCACTAATTGATAATTACATATTTTCCTCTTAGAAGTAGTTGTTCAAGTTACAAAAGTAAAGCCTACAAAGTGGACATTTAAACAGTGAGATTGCAACCAGTCATGCTCATCTGTCCAACAAAAACTTAGTAATATGGTTATCAGTCCTACATACTTAAACACACATGCAGTTATATCCCTTAGAATAGTTTCTTTTCCTCTCTTTTTTCTTTACAATAACTATAATCCATTCTAGTAAACTATTTAGAAGATCTACACATGTATAAGTCTCTACCTGTATACCTAGCCTTTCTATATCAGTGGGAGAAACAAATCAAAACAAGTCAACAATACAAATTCCTAGAGAAAGATGAAAAGGACATATAAAACCACAATATTAGGTGATCTATGGTAATTACTAGGATGTCTCTTGTTATTTTCAATAAAATTGTCTATATCGTCAGACATAGTATAATTAAACAGCAGTACATAACACTATTAATAAAAACCAAACATTGGAGACACTATAGGACTTCAAAGGCAGTTAATAATCAAACCAGAATGAGTATCTTATTGAATCTTGTCATCTACAGAGGAGTTGCCTCTACTCTCAGACTTAATACTCTCAGATTAGAATAAAATCAATCAAGACAAAACAGTGATATACTCAATCTTCTCTGCCTCATCTCTGCTATGCTATTTATCTGTCATTGCTGTTTGTTTACTTTTCTCCTTCATTCCACTGTCTGCCACTTTCATTGAGGCCTTTCTTCCATTGTTCCTGGAATCCTGGTGATTTTCTTCTCTCTCTCTATAATGTCCTTCAGTATTCTTTATAGGGTTGGATTGGTGGTCATGAACTCCCCCAGTTCCTCTTTGTTATGGAAATATATTGTCTCTCCATTAATGTTAAGAGAAAGTTCTGCAGGGTACATCAATATGGGTTTGAGGTTATTTTCTTTCAGGGCTTGGAATATTTCACTCCAATCTCTTCTTGATTTGGTAGTTTGCATTGAGAAGTCTGCTGTGATTTTGATGAGTTTTCCTTTATAGGTAATCTGATTCTTTTCTCTGACAGATTTTAATATTCTGTTCTTGTGATAGATTTCTGGGATCCTGACTATTATATGTCTGGGTGTAGATCTGCTTTGGTTGTAGCTGGCTGGAGTTCTGTATGCCTCATATATCTGAACATCACTTCTGTTTCCTATGTTTGGGAAGTTTTACTTAATTATTTCTGTGAATAGACTTTTTATTTCATCTGTATTTGTCCCTGCATCTTTTTCACATTTCTTATTCTTAGGTTATAAAATCTTTTGTCATCTTTTAGCCTTTGTATAATTACTTCCTGGTTCCTTGTTATTTTTAAGAGATCCTTCCTTTTGCAATCATACATTGCAAATTAATCTTCAAGTTTTGAAAGTCTGTCTTTAGTTTCAACTAAGAAGTTTTGCCAGCTTTCAATGAAGTTTTTATTTTCTGATATTCTCTTTGGATCTGTTTCATGTATTCCAGATTTTGTTTATATTCTTCATCAAAGGCTTCTCTCCTTCCTCTGGGTTCCTCTATTCTTCCATTTATGTCTTCTTGAGGATTACCCAGCATTTCTTTTATTAATCTTCTTATATCTTGCTTCATTTGAGTTAGAATTTCAGATTTAAATCCATCTATGAGGTCTTTATTTCTGATGAGGCCATGCCTGATATTGCATGTTTGCTGTCCTCAACCTCATCCATATTTACTTCTCCTGGACTGACTGTCCCTGGTTCAGTTGTTGGAGGTCTTTTGCTGTTACTCTGTCTTGTCATGTTTCTGGTTTCTTTGAGATGGGTGAGTGGTGAAGGTCTCCAGGCCTTTCGTATATCTTACAGTTTTTCTGCAATGCACTGGCTAGGGAGGTGCCATGCCCCCAGTCCACTGCCAATTTGTAAGGCACATGCAGGGGTGATGTGGGCCGGCCCCTCCCCCAATGTCGGTCAACCAGTGAGTTCTTCAGCATGTTTGTGTGTTCCCTGCAGATGTCACAGGTTTGAGACAGCCTTGTCCCTGGCTATTGGGTTCTGACCAGAGCATGGCCCAGCCCAAGCAGATCCCACCAATCTACTTTGGGCCAGGAGCCACCAACTGACACTACCTTGGTTGTTGATTCAAGCTTATCCTGCCTAACTACAAAATGTCATCTAGCCCGTCATCCCATTCTGGGGAATCCAGTTCCCACCACTCACCAAAGTCCATGGAGCTTGACTGGTTGTTTCCACTCCCTGTTGCAGCACCTCCTCCCAACAAGGGTCTTGAGCTCACCAACCCCCCCTCTCAACAGGGCTGAGGCCTCAGCTTGATTGTGAGTCATCTGACTCTAAGACTTGCCTGGTACAGCGACCAGAGTATGCCCAGCTCCAGACCTCCATCTATGCTTCTCTTTTTTTTTCTTTTTCCTCAGTTTTTTCCTGGGTCATGAGAATTTCTCTCCTTTCATCTGGTCTTCTCCATGGTGTTAGATTTTATCATCTGAGTTGTTTTTTTCAGAGAGGCTCTCTATCATGCTACCTATCAATTGGCCATCTTGGATCCCTCCCTCAAAATAAAAAATGAATGAAAAAAATAAGAAACAGAATGCATGAAACAGACTCAAAGAGATATACAGGAAATCAAACATTTCATCAAAAGCTGGCAAAACTGCCTCAAGGAATGTGAAGACAGATGTTCAGACCTAGAAGACAAGATTGCAGGTAGTAAACAGGAAAGGAAAGATCTATTAAAAATAAAAATAAATCAGGAACTAACAATTCAACAGAGATGATGCAAAGAAAAACATTATAAGATTGATAGGTGTAAAAGAAAAAGGTGACAACACAAATGATATCAAAAGACTATTGACAGAATATCTGAAAATTTCTGAAATGTGAGAAATGAAACCAAAACACAGAGAAGTGAAGCATGTAACACTCCAGTTAGCCACAACCAAAATAAATCCACACCCAGACATATAATAATCAACATCTCAGAAATTCATCATAAGAAGAGAATATTAAAAGCTGTTAGATCCTGTCACCCTCCCTCTGCCCACTGGCCCAGAGGAGGACCACCCTGCCCCACCCCACCTCAGGCTGTTGAGCCGCACCTGTGCCTCTGCATGCCCTCCATGTGTGCAGAACTGGAGGACAACCACCATGCTCCACCCTGGCTCAGGATGCTCAGCTGTGCTTGTGCCCCAGCACCCTCTCCCCACCCACTGGCCCAGAGGACAACCTCCATGCCTCACCCTGGCTCAGACCACCAAGCTGTGCCTGTGCCCCTGCATGCCCCTGACATGCACAGGCCTGGAGAACAACCACCATGCTCCATCCCCTGCTTGAACTGCTGAGCTGTGCCTGTGCCCCAGAGCCCTTCCCCCTGCCAACTACCTGGAGGATGACTGCCATGCCCCACCATGGCTTGGGCCACTGAGCTGCACCTGTGCCCCTGTGCACCCCCCATGCATGCAGGTCTGCAGGACGACCACCATTCCACACCCTGGCTCATGCTGTGGTGCCACACCTGTGCCCTGGCAGGTTCTCCACACATGCAGACTTGGAGGATGACCACAAGCTTCACCCCACCCCAGCTTTGACCACTGCTGCACCTGTGACCTGGCTTGCTCCTCCCATGTGCCAACCAAGAGGATGGCTACACCCACCCTGGCTTGGCTCATTGCCCTCAGCTACCCTCCCCATCTCTTTACCAAGCACTGCCATGAATGTTTGTCTCCCACTCTCCCTCCCAGAACCTTGAACTGCAGTGGATTGGCCGTGCTGTTTGATTGGAGACTTGGGGGCCTCTTGCCAGACATAGGACCCCAGCAGGTTCAGGTCACTATGTATGCAACAATCAGGTGTACATCAACCATACAGTAGGACCCTAGGAGAAACACTGCTGACATTTGTGACTACTGGGATTGAATAACCAGATATTGGCTCAGAAGGTGAAAATGACAAAATGAGAAAGCAAAATACAATCTCAAATATCTAGTCCATCAGGAGCAAGTACAAGCAACAATGAAATAGAGGACTTTAAATGTCATACACCAGAAATCTCTGAAAAGATAGCAAATGAAGTAAAAAAACAAATCCATGAGGATATAGAGAAATCAAATTAGAAATAATGTCTTACATAAAGACAGAAATAACAACCTTAGTAAACTAGTTGATCAACACAGCTAGAGAAGAAATAGATAAAAAAAATACAGGAGCAGGGGAAACTGATTGAAACTTTGAATGAAAAATGTAGAAAATAAGCAGAATACATGAAACACATTCAGAGACATTCAAGAAACAAAAAATTCTACTGAAAGCTGGAAAACCATTTAAATGAAGCTGAGGATAGAATTTCAGACATTGAGGACAGGATCACAGATAGAGATCATGAAAGGGTAGAACTTATAAAACAACAAAGCATGAAATGACAATCGAGGAGCTTCAAGATGATGTAAAGAGAAACAATATAGATTGATAGGCATCAGTGAAGCTGCAGGAGATAATGCAGAGGATATAACTAAACATTTCACGGAAATAAGAGCAGAAAATTTCCCACACATGGGAGAAAATCTGATATACAAATAAGTGAGGCATATAGAACACCAAGCAGTCACAACCAACATAAATCTACACCCAGACTTATAATAATTAAGGTGTCAGACACACAGTATAAAAACAAAATACTAAAAGCTATTAGAGAAAAGACACAACTCACCTATCAAGGAAAGCCCATTAGAATCTCAGCAGACTTTTCAGCACAAACCCTCAAGTCAAGACAAGACTGGAGTGAGGTATTTCAAGCCCTGAAAGAAAACAACTTTCAACTCAAACTGATGTACCCAGCAAAAGTTTCATTCAAATTTAATGGAGAAACAAGATACTTCCACGACAAAGAACAAATGAAGAAATTCACGTTCACCAAGCCAACCCTAGAAAGAGTATTGAAAAAAATATTAGATAGAGATAAAAATCACCACAACCCCCAGAACAAAAACAGAAAGAAATTACCAGGCAGGTCAAGCAATTAAACAAGGGGGAAAATCAGAAAGCAAACAACTGGAATGTAACATGGCAAAGACATGCCAGTATGTACCAATGATATCCATAAATATAAATGGCCTCAATTCACCTATCAAAAGAAACAAGTTGACAAAATGGATCAAGAAACAGGATCCCACAATATGCTGTATACAAGAAACACATCTTACCCAAAAGGAAACTCATAGATTAAAAGTCAAAGGATGGAAAACAGTATTCCATGCAACAGGAACCCAGAAAAAAGCATTGGTAACAGTTCTATTTGCAGACAACATGACCTTCAAACCTAAAATGATTAAAAGAGATA
>PVLA01015768.1:0-23687 GCA_004027455.1 Hydrochoerus hydrochaeris
CTTATTTGAAATAGCTTTCCTTTTAAAATATATTTCAGACACCAGTGCAGGTAGAGAGAACCAAGAGATTTGCCTCTGCCTGTCAGGTGCTGCCACGGGAAGGTCCTTTTCTCTATGCACCCAGCCCGGGGAGAGAGAACTAGGAGAAGACACACCTCTGCCTGCTGGGTGCTGCCACTGGAAGGCCCTATCCTCTACATGTCCAGTGCAGGCAGAAAGAACCAGGAGAAGACACACCTCTGCCTGCCGGGCACCTCCCCTGGAAGGCCCTTTCCTCTGCATGCCCAGCACAGGCAGAGAGAGCCAGAAGATCCACCTCTACCTGCCGGGCACCGCCACCAAAGACCCTTTCCTCCATATGCCCAGCATGCACTGAAGGAGACAGACAGATCCAACTTTGCTTTCTGTGTGCCACCACCAAAAGGCCACATCCTACAGGCAGCCAATGTGGGCAGAGAGAAACAGCAGATCCACCTTCACCCTCAGGGAGCTGCCACCAGAAAGCTCCTTCCTGCAGGCAGCCAGTAGGAACAGGGACACACAGCCAGATGAGCCCTGTGCATCTGTAGGCACCATTTGAGGCCTTTAGTTCCCTCAGAAGCCATCATTCATGAGCAGAATCAGACAAACACACCCCTGTGTGTCTGCCACCATCATGGGAGACCCAGTGTTGACACACGGACTGAGAGAAGCAGGCCCACTATATGCACCCCTGATCATCAGTGAAGCCCCAGTGTAGCTGCATATCTCTGGAGAAGCCCACTCCATACCCTGCTACCTCCCTGTAAATCTGCAATCACAGGAACCCAGGTGCCTGTCCCATCCCCCTACACCATGGAGGGGCAGTCAATGTGGGAAGTGCCTGGGACCCCACAACCAGCTTGTTGGGAGGAACCCAGGAGAATGTCAAGACAAAGGAGCAAAAGGCAAACCCAGACTTCTAGCCCACACAGAATAAGTTTGGGAGATATGGTCACAGAAGAAAACGGAAGTCACACACCTGAAATCTCTGAGACGATGGCAACTGAAGTAAGGAAACAACTTCATGAGAACGTAAAAGCAGTCACGTCAGAAATGATGTCTCAGGCAAAAGAAGAAATCACAAACATATTGAAAGAATTGTTCAGCAGGTGTAAAGAAGACAAAGACAATAAAGAGGGGCATAGGAAAATGATGGAAACCTTGAATGAATGTAGAAAGGAATTACAATGCATGAAACATTCAAAGAGAGATGTAGGAAATTAAAGATTCAATCAAAAACTGGCAAAACCACTTGAAAGAGACTGAAGATAGACTTTCAAACCTTGAAGACAGGATTGGAGTTAGTGATCGTGAAAGGAAAGATCTCTTAAAAATAACATGGAATCAGGAAATAACAATTCAGTGGTTACAAGATGATGCAAAGAAGCATAATTTAAGAGTGCAAGGTGTAGGCATAGAAGCAGGGGTCAATACAAATGAAATTAAAAGGATATTCACAGAAATAATAGAAGGAAACTTCCCAAACATGGGAAATGGATCTGGCATGTAGATAAGTGAGGCATATAGGACTCCAACTAGCCATAACCAAAGTAAATCTACACCCAGACATAATAATCAAGATCCCAGAAATTCAGCATGAAAACAGAATATTAAAAGCTGTTAGAGAAAAGAGCCAGATCACCTATAAAGGAAAACCAATCTGAATCATAGCAGTCTTGTCAACACAAGCCATCAAGTCAAGAAGAGTTTGAAGTGTTTCAAACCCTGAAACAAAACAACTTCCATCCTATATTGATCTAACCAGCCAAAAAACTATGTTTTAAAATTGATGGAAAAATAAGATACTTCCACAATAAAGAACAACTGAAGGAACTCATGACTACCAAATCAACCTTACAGAGAGTGTAAAAGAATATTCTAGAGAGAGATAAAGGTGATCATGGCTCCAGGAACAGCAACAGAGGAGGGTCACCAAACAAGACAGGCAACTGAATGAAGGGGAAAAGTGGAGGCCAACAGCAGGAGGACACATGGCAGAGACAAACCAGTGTGTGCTGGTTGTGACCATTAATGTAGATGGCCTCAGGTCAGCGATAAAAAGAAACACAGGGAGAGTGGATCAGGAAACATGATCCATCGATATACTGCATACAAGAAACACATCTAACTGGAAATCAAAGGAGAGAAAACAATTGTTCCATGTGACAGGAGACCAAAAAAAAAGCAAGAGTAACTTGCTCATCAACTGCAGAATAGATAAAAAAGATGTGGTATTTTCATGCAGTGGAAAGCTACCCAGCTATAAAGTAGAATAATTTCAAGGCTTCTGTAGGGAAATGGATGCAACAGGAGATCATGTTCATGGCCTATACAGTTCAAACTCATACGTGTGAACCCTAGCATAAGAAACAGAAGGAGTTAATGGCATTCAAAAGCAAAATAGTTAATGTAAGAGCAAAGGGGAGGAAACACCTGGAAGGGAAAGGTGGAAACTACTGTCAATTTCTTATTGTCTTATCTTGAACTCTTGCATTATTTACACAATTTTGTTAGGTTTGGTTTTGTTCTGTCTTGTTTTGTTAGATTTCATGCTGTCAGATGGTAGGGGAATATTTTGAATATAATGGGACATTTTATGGTAATCATGGTTTCCTGTTATATTGCTTTGAAGTCTGATAATGATTTTATTCATTGGTTTGATTCATTTTATTCTGTTTTGTTTGATTTTATTATGTGTGATGGTATAAACAGCTATTTTGAAGAAAATAAGACATTATGGTAGCCATTGGTGATTTACTATCATTTTGTCTTGAAGTCCTACTTTGCTTTTTTTCTTCTGTTTTGATTGGTTTTATCCTGTTGTGTTTTATTTGATTTTGTTATGTGTGATGGTATAAACAAATTCTTTGAGGAAAATGAGATAGCCATTGTTCACTTCCTGTTATTTGGTTTTGAAGTCCTGTAATGCTTTTATTCTTTTGAATAGTTTTATAGCATTTTGCTATGTTTGATATTATTGTGTGTGAAGCTCTGCTCAACTATTTTGAAGAAAAGAGACATTATGGTAGCTACTATTGATGATTGGTTGTCTTGTTGTGAAGTTCTGTTTTGCTTGCATAGTCCTGTTCTGATTTGCTTTGTTCTGTTCTCTTTTGTTTTATTCTCTTCAAAAAAATAAAAAAAATATGTGTCATGCAGTATCACACTGTGAATTGAGAAGGAATCTGGAAAAAAGCTTGAAGGTAAACAGAGCCAGACTCACTCCTAATACTAGCACCTACATCTGTGTAACTATAAGCAACTACTTGACCTCTCTGGTCCTTATCTGAAAATTCTGCAAGAGTATTAGAAGTTATATATGCATGAAATATTTAATATATATATTTGCAGGAATTTTATAAGAATTATACATACATATGATTATAAAATATGAAAATTTTAGATCATGACTATGTTTAAATTGTATTTAATACTTTAAAAAATAAATATTACTTGCTATATTTGTTCTGGAAAATCTGTAGAAATTAAAATAATGAGAAGGGTGGTAGGGATGAAATCACTCCATCTATTACTCATCTATTATTCCTCCAGTGATATATTCCCCCTACTTTCGGGAAAACGTATTTACCAAATGCTCTTTTCCAAGGTGAAACAAGCCTTGGGTGTCTGTTGACTTATAAAATGTAAACTTTGGTAGCAAATTCCCTTCAGCAATAATTTACTGGGTCAGAGATGCCTCATTACTCCACAGTGACAAATCTCACCAGGTTTTCTTCATTTTATTTTTTACTTTTTTTAAAAGATTAAAGTAATTCCATGACTAGGTGATAGGAGGTCATTGTTATCTTTAAATTAGTTAATCAGAAAGTAAGATAACAGCACTTATTTGTCCAAACAATATTAGCACAGACCTTTCTTTTCAATGAACTAGGAGAAATTAGTAGTATAACCATCTTAATTTTGCTTTTCCCTTTCTTCTTTTCTCCCTTACAGACATTTGTAAACATCATACTGTTTCCCTGGTGTGAGAAACTGAAAAAGTGAATAAGTTCCAAAATGTACAATAGATAGTGTAAAATGGGAAACAATGTGATGTTTACAAATGTATGTCTGCTTTATTTAACTCATGAGTATGGTCTCAAGCTGCACCTATTCACTTATGAAAGTCTCCAATTTATTGTTTTTGTGGCTGAGTAATACACTATTGCATAAAAGATCACATCTTTTCTTTATCCATTCCCCAGTTGATGGGCATTTGTGTTGTTTCCAAGATCTATTTATTGCACATAGTACAGCTGTAAACATGGGTGCACATACATTGCTGTGGTTTGATGTTTTTAATTCTTCTGGGAAGACACCTTTGAGAGGAAGAACTAAGTTAAACAGAACTGCCAATTCTAGTTGTTTGAGCAATCTCCATACTGATTTTCATGGTGGTTGCACCAGTCTACACTCCCACCAACAATGCGGAAGGGTTACTTTTTCTCCACAACCCTGCCAGCATTGGTTCTGGATTGATTTCTTGATGATAGCCATTCTTTAAGGGCTGAGGTGGAATCTGAGTGTTGTTTTAATTTGAATCTCTTCAATGACTAATAATGCTGAAGATTTTTTATATATTTATTTGTTATTTGTATTTCTTCATCTGAGAAGTGTGTGTTCATCTCAGATGTTCATTTTTTGATTGGGTCTTTAAATTTGAAAGGTCTATTTTTTTTGAGTTCTTTGTATGTTCTTGATAGTAATCCTTTGTCTGAGGAACAGATGGCAAAATTTATTCCCATATTATAGGTTATAGCTTTACTCTTTGGTGGTTTTTCTTGCTCTGCAGAAGCTTTTTAATTAGATGAGACCTCAGTTCTTGATTCTTTGCAATAGTTCCTGTGTGATGGGGTTTTATTCATGAAGTCTTTATCTCCACCAATGTCTTCAAGAGTTTTACCTATTCTACCTTCCATCAGATTTAATGTTTCTGTTTTAATATTTATATCTCTGATTCATTCCAAATTTAGTTTAGTACATGATGAATGATATGGGCCTAATTTTAATTGTCGGCATGCACAAAGGCAGTTTTTCCAGCACCATTTGTTAAAGAGGTTATCTTTTTTCCACTGAATGTGTTTGGCATCTTTGTTGAAGATAAGGTGGCTTGGTACATCTGGAGTTGTTTCTGCAACTTCTAATCTGTTCCCTTGATCTTTAGGCCTGATTTTTTTGCCAGTACCATGCTGTTTTTATCACAATAGGTTTATAGTATAATTTCAAGTCAAAACTTATGATACCCCCTGCCTTGTCTTTGTTTCCCAGAATTGCCTTTGATATTCTGGTTCCAAATAAATTTCCAAGCCTGCATCGCTTGGATGAATCCCACTTGATCACAGTATAAAATCTTCTTGAGGATTTGCTGCATTCTGTTTGCTTTCTCTAATTCTGTGAGATATGCTACTGGAAGTTTGAAAATAATTACATTAAATCTGCATAAAATTTTGAAACTATGGCCAGTTTTACTGTATTGGTTCTTTTTACCCAAGAGCTAGGGATATCTTTCCATTTTCTGGTATCTTCTTTCATCTCCTTTTTCAGAGTATTGCAGTTTTCATGTAGAGGTCTTTTACATAATTTCTTGGACTTATTCCTAGGTATTTCATTTTTTGCATGCTATTGCAAAGGGTGTTGTTTCTCTAATTTCTCTCTCAGTCAGTTTGTTGTTTGTGTACAGGAAAGCTATTGATTTTTGAGTGTTGATTTTTGTATTCAGCTATGCTATTGAATTTGTTCAATAAATTTTTCAATTTTTTAGTGGAGTTTCTGGGGTGTCCTATGTAGAGTTTCATGTCATCTGCAAATAATGATAATTTAACATCTTCCTTTCCTATTGTCATTCTTTTATGTCCTTCTCTTGTCTAATTGCTTTGGCTAAAGTTTTGAGGACTATGTTAAATAAGAGTAGAGAGAGTGTACACCTGTCTTGTTCCTGATATTAGAGTGAAAGGTTTCAGTTTTTTTTCCATTTAGTGTGTTGTTTAATGTTGATTTGTGATAGATGGCCTTTACCAGTTTGAGATAAAGGCCATCTATTCCAATTTTCTGTAGGATTTTTATCATGAATGGGTGCTGGAATTTGTCAAAATTCTTTTCTGCGTATATGGAAATGATCATATGATTTTTGCCCTTGGCTCTGTTAATATGCTGTATTACATTTATTGACTTATGCATGTTGAACCATGCCTGCATCACTTGGATGAATCCCACTTGATCATAGTATAAAATCTTCTTGATGACTTGCTGCATTCTGTTTGTCAGTATCTTTTTGAGAATTTTTCTATCTATTTTATTAGGTAGATTGGCCTATAATTCTCTTTCATAGTTGGGTCCTTCTCTGACTTTGATATCATTGTAACGCTTGCTTCCAGGAATTAATTTGGGAGTTTTGCTTCCCTTTTAATTTCATTAAAGAGCTTGAGAATTATGGGTGTTAGGTTTTCTTTAAATTTCTTGTAGAATTCAGCAGTGAATCTGTCAGGGTCTGGGCTTTTATTTATAGGTAGGTTTTTAATTACATCTTTGATTTCACTGGCTGATATTGATTTATTTAGGACATTTATATCTTCTTGATTCAACTTTTGTAATTCATATGTATCTAGGAATCTGTCCATTTCTTTAGCATTTTCCATCTTACTAGAATACAACTTTTCAAAGTAGGTGTAGATGATCTTTTGGATTTCTGCAAGGTTCTTTGTGATTTCATTTTTTATTCCTAATTGCATGGATTTGAGCCTTTCCTTTCTTCTTTTTGATAAGACTTCCTATGGGTTTGTCAATTTTATTTAGCCTTTCAAAGAAACAACCCTTCAATTTGTTGATTCTTTCTATTGTATTTTTGCCTCCAATGTGTTTATTTCTGCTCCAATCTTTATAATTAATTGCCTCCCTCATGCAAGCTTTTGGCTTGCATCTTTTCCTAGAAGTTCTGAGGTTCTCCATTAAGTTGTTTATTAGTGCTTCCTCTGTTTTCCTGATATGAGTATTTACTGCTATAAGTTTTCCCCTTGTGACTGCTTTCATCATGTCCCATAAGTTCCAATATATAGTATTGTTATCATTGTTTAATTGTAGAAGCTTTCTAATTTCTTCTTTAATTTCATTTGTGATCCATTGTTTGTTCAGGAGGGTGCTAATCAGTTTCCATGTGTTTATAAAGTTTTTATGGTTTATTTTGCCATTGATTTCTAATTTCATTGCACTCTGGTCTGATAATATGCATGGGACAATTTGTTTTTAAATTTTTTTATTTAAGATTAAAAAGACACCAAAAAGAAGAACAAAAAAGCCATACAGACAATCGAACAGCAATAAACCAAATAAAATAAGAGTATAAGTTTACAAAACAAGATGATAGGAATTTGACAATGGTTGTAATATTCCATATTGTTGCCTTCAAGAGGGTTGCTTAGATTAACAGATATGGACATGCAAAACTGATCTAAAAGTATGAGCATTAACTGTTCTTTTCCAATAACTAATACAATTAGTAGTATAGTCAGTTCAGCTATCATACACACACACACACACACACACACACACAAATTTGTCTTTTTCATTTTCTCTTCCTTTTTTCCTCCTTCCCTTTATTCTAATTACTTTTCCTCCTTGAACCATTTCTTACCCTTACACAGTATTCACTCTAGATTTTGGAACATATATAATGTTTCAGTTTCTTACACTAGAGAGACAATATGGTACTTATACATGTGAGTTTGATTTATTTCACTTATGAGTATGGTCTCAAGTTGCATCCATTTACTTACAAAAGTCCCAAATGCATGAGACCATTTCAATTCCTTTTCAGCTACTTAGGCATGTTCTATGAGCTAGTATGTTGTCTACTTTGGAGAACATCCCATGTGCAGCTGAGTGAGTGTGTATTCCAATGTTGTAAGGTAGAAGACTCTGTAGACAAGTACAAAGTCCATTTGTTCAAAACTTTGGTTCAATTTTAATATTTGATTATTGACTTTTTGTCTAATTGTTCTTTTTTTTGTGACAGTGGGGTATTGAGATCCCTAATACAACTGTAATAGTGCTTATTTGATTTTTCGTGCCCATTAATATTTGTTTCATGTAGTTGTGTTCACTGGTATTTATGATTACTATATCTTCCTCTTGGATTATTCCTTTTAAAGGGATCTTGTGACCTTCTTTATCTCTATTAATCAGTCTTGGCTTGAAACTCACTTTATCTGCAAATAGAATAGCTACTCCTGATTTTTTCTGGGTTCCTATTGCATGGAGTACTGTTTTCCACCTGTTGACTTTTTCTCTATGAATTTCTTTTTGAATTAAATGTGTTTCTTGTATGCAGCATATTGTTGGATCTGCCTCATTGATCCATTCTGTCAGTCTGTGTCTTTTGACTGGTGAATTGAGATCATTAACATTGATGGTTATTACTAATATGTTTTGACTTATCCTTGTCATGTTATTTTCCTGATTTTGGCTCCCTTGTCTTTTTCCCTCCTGCTGTTTAACTGTTTGACTTGCAATGGTGGATTCCTCCTGTTGGGGTTCACAGAGTTATAGTGGTTGGTATCTCTTTCTAGAATGTCTTTCAAATATTTTGGCGTGTTAGTATGGTGGTAATAAATTTCCTCTGATGTTTTATTTCTCCATGTTTTGAAACATATTAGTAATAACCATCAATGATATTGCTGTTCTGAATACATTGTTCAACTGCATTGCCCCTTAGATTTTCCTCTGGTGAGCTGGATGTCTGGAACTGCATCTTATTTAAGTGTCTTTTCATTTTATTTTCTTTTTACAAATTTTAATTCCTGGGGTAATGCTTGTAAATTGCCTAGGGTAGGTTGCTTTATTGCTAGTATTTAGAACACTTAGGAAATGATTACTTCTCCAATGCATCTTCCAAATGTAGTTGATTTTGGAGTTTTCAGTGTGCTGTAAGATCCTACATCTTCAATTTGTTAGGGTTGGGAAATTGCTGCCTGTATGACCCCGTCCCTGGTTCTTTGGCACTTTGCCACAGTACTTTTTTGACCTTTTGTCAATCTCAGTCTTGCAATTTTAGGAAGAACAACTGTTTAGAACAATTGTTCCAACACAGCCTAGAAAATGACAAACTGAGCTAACGATCAATTTGCCATCTTTAACCATATGAACTAGATGTGCAGTTATGTAACAAAATCTAAAACAAATTAGAAAATTACATGCAGTATATAAGTCCTTAATATGCCAATTTTGCCTTCAGAGGTGAAAGTTTAAAGTGGGTTAGGGAGAAAATAGAGACTTGTAAGAAGAGGGAGAGATTAGAAATGAGACTGGAGGGCAATGGAGAATCACACCAACGTTAGAAAACTTACAGAAGACTGGAGGGAAAGAGAGAAGGAAGAGATTGGAAGAAGAGCAAAACAGAACCATAGGCACAAAAAAGTTAGAAACCATATTCACACTCGTATAAAAACAAGATCAAACAATGAAGGAGAAAAGAACAAAAACAAAGCCACCACCAAAACAAAAAAAAAAATGAGTGAGAGAGAGGATAACCCCCCCTCTCAAAACAGTCCTCTCTCAGGTTTTTCTCTGCTGTCGGTGGTAGACAACATGTGGAGACAGAGTCCAGATCTGTGCTGATTTATCCTAGCAAGCAGGTTTTTGGTGGCATAGTGGATAATCTCAGGGAGCTGGCACCTTCTGGCCAGCACCACTTATGGGACCTGCAGCTATCAGGGAACCTTCTATGGCCCTGAACCCAGCTGGGAGCCACTGGATGGAGCTGGGAGCCACTCTGACTTCTGAGCTCTGCCAGCCCCGCCCCTAGATGGCTCCCAGCCAATCACTGTCTCATGAAGGACAACTGAATGCACTGTACTCACCATCAACTACTGCAGTGCTTCATGTCTGCCGCTCCCCTCCACTGCTGCGTCTCTCTGTGGAGGCCTCTGGGGTTGCCAGTATGTCTGCAGGTTTGACCTACTCCTCTGGTGCAGTGAGCTACATCTTAGGGAGAAGGCATCACTGGCTACCTCCTTCTCCTTTGTTGAAGTTTCTCTCTTCACTCTTTCTTTGAGCTTCAATTTATGCTACTGATTCTTCCTGGTTCCAGGGCACCCACTTTCCTTTTTCTTGTCTTCCTTACATTGCTATATTCCAGCATCTGTATGGCAACCCTCAGAGAGGCTCTTTGTCTGCTGCTAACCACTCTGCCGTCTTCTGTAAATTCCCTCCTTACTAGTTTTTTTTTTTTAAAGACAATCAATCTGTTACTGAAAGATATGATGATTTGCTGAATATCAAATCCAACCCTAACTTTTGATTGATAATTAGTCTTCCTTCTCAACCACTAATTTAGATTGGTGGATTATGAAATGCATTTCAAAAGGTTTTATTGAGGACTCAGTTCTAAGTTGTCAGGCATGGTGATATATTTTGTAGCATAATTTAAAATGAAGTATTTCTCATTTTAAGTGAGCTAAATATTTGTTTTAGATTTTTTTCTCTTTGCTGAGAAAAAATAATGGACACCCAAAAGTAAAGGGGAAAAGTCTATTTAGCTCACAGTTTGTGGAGGTTTCAGTCCATAACTGACTGGCTCCAAGGCAAGGTGGCACATGGCAGAGAGGACAACCGTTCATGGGTGCAGAAGGTAGCAAAAACAACAAGAGATGAGGGTATCATATTTCTCCTTTTTGTCCCTTATATTATATGCAGGCTCTGTGCCCTAAGGCAGGTGCCACACTCACACCCTTCATCCCAGTATTGGACCGTGAATCAATCACAAACTCTTATTCAGCCTCCTCTGAAAAAGCTGCTCCCCATGACTGAATGAGGTTTTGGGAGTACATCTAGATGCAAACCATAACAATACTGAGCAAGTATTTTTTGAGTATCTACAAAGGCAACATAAGATTGTTAAGACATGTAAAATTTCATTTAGCTACTCCTAACATAGTTGCAGTTGCTAGTGTAGGCAAGACACAGGTGATCTGCTATAGGAATTCAGAAAATGGGGAGCAAGAATAATCTGGAGACACTGTGGGAGACAGGGCGGGGAATAATAGTGCTTTAAAAAAGGTAAGCTTTCTCTCTCTTTTTCCTCATGGATATTTACATGGCACATAGTTAAATTTGCATATATTTTAGTTATCTAAGAAAATGAAGTTATTCTACAATTTAAAAAGTGAACATAGTTCTTTACCAGTGAGTGCATATATTTTTTATTTTTGAAACATTAAATAATCATCACACAACATGAATGTGCTATAATTTAGATATTTTCCTATTTATGCCCATTTAAGTGGGTTTTCAAATTTCCCCTCCAATAGAAAATGCTATAATGGACATTCTTGGTTTCTGGTGTAAGCAGTACTTTAGTTATGTAGTTTTAGATTGAAATCCCTGTATCAAATGGCATGTATATTTAAAAATCATTATTGCCTTTCCATTTTTCATCAGTTCTTTTCTTCTTTTAAATCCTTGTCCCCATACCCATATCTCTTGTTCCTCTTTCCATTTAAACGAGTTCTTCCTACTTCTAATATTTATCTTACATTTTGTTCCTTGTTTGTACTTTGGGTTTCCTGCACATGAGAAACAACATGATATTTAAACTTGTGTGCCTGATTTATTTAAATTAAGATTATGGTCTTCAGATGCATCCATATGAAGTACTAATACTTGTACTAATAAAAATACTTGTACTAATAAAAAATAAATTTAAAAAAGCATAGATGCCTTTACCAAATTAGCCTCTAATAAGCTGTTCCAACCCATAGCCCTGTGGAGGGAGAGCTCTTACCCCTACATCTGCAGAGTATCAGTCTTTTTTTACTTTGCTCATCTCATAGGTGAAAAATGCTATCTCTGCTCTAAAGAATGAGATTTTAAATTTTGAATGACAGGTTAGAAATGGAAGCCAGGAAAATTCCTTTGGGAAACTATTATTCTAATATGACAAAGTTAATCAAGATAGTCAGAAGGTAGACTGTTTTGAAGTGAAGGCTCCACATCAAGAAAGAGCTAGGATATGGGCTAGGAATAGGTGTGTTCAATATTTGAACAGAAAAACATTCTTAAAAATTAGTCTCAATGAAAAAGGGATTCGTAGGTCTTTCCCCTAAGTTTATCCCTCCCCCTGGGGCTTTTCTTATTCTGATTCCAAGTGTTACTACCGTAGGTTTTCTCCAGGGGAATCCTTTATATCTTTGGCACTCATATATCAAAGCTGAGTTCTTTCTGCATTGCCTCAGTAGGAGGCGATGGAGCCAGTCCAGTTGAGAGGCTGTGTGGGTCTAAGGCAGAGAGTAGCATTTTGTGATAAGGAGACAGGAAGCTTTTGTGGCTGTAGCCATTCTGACGGCACATAGTGGAAGTAAGAGATGTCTTAGCAAAGACCACAGCCTGATGACTGGAAGAGTCTTGTGGAGACTGTGCAGTCTGAAAAGAACTTTCTAAGAACAGAAAGTCTGGTGGGAGATGACATGATTTTAGGAAGGTTTCCTTTGAGGTGCTATGAGTCTTGGGTATCCACAAGGTGATAGTTCGGAATATATGTTGTCCACTCCAGGAAATCAATTATATCAATTAAAAAGATATAATTATCACTTATATCTGTTAGCATGCATATGAGCATCAAGAGACAGGAGAGGGGAGCCCGGGTGAAAGAACTGAGAAGTACCCACCATTAACAGGCAGGCAGAGGGAAATCTCCAGCCTAATGAAAATGTTGGTCAGGTAGTGGAGGCCCCAGGGGCACTGGAAAGATGAATTATTTCTGAACACATGATATACAAATTCTTGGTGGAGGGGACATTTTAAAGAAAAACACACAGAGATCTTAAATGGCAAAATACAGATGTCATTCTGTGAGTGCCACTCAGGGAATATGGCATGGGATTCATATTTCAAAAGATAAAGGAATTGTTGGGAAATGCTCTAATGGCTAAAAAATTGATATTGATACACATAATGATCACATTCATCATAGAGAATTTATACTTGTACAGAATATATCTTCATTCTTCTTTTTTCCCCACTTCCCTCTTTTCAACCCTTTTTCTCTTTATTTACAAAAGTTTTTTCCACTTCTCTTCTATTCTCTTTTTTCCCTTCTTTCCCTTCCTCCTGTCCTTCTCTCATTCACCTTCCTATCTGAACATTTTCTTCCTACTTCCCAATATCTATCATCCATTTTTGTACTTACTTATCCTTTCAGTTTCTCACATGAGAGAAAACAATGTGATATTAAGACATGTGTGATTCTTTTTATTTCACTTTAAAGTATGATCTCAGGTTCATTCATTTATCTAAAATGTCTCAAGTTTATTTTTCTTTATGGCCGAGTAGTACTCCATTGTATACAAACCATATTTTGTTTATTAATTTATCTGTTGATGGAGATCTAGGCTGTTCTCAAGATTGAACCATTACAAATTGTGCTGCTATAAACATAAGTGTGCATACATTGCTATAGTACGATGCTTTTAACTCTTTCAGGAAGATACCAAGGAGAATAGCTGGGTCAAATGGAATCTGTAGCTTTAGTTTTCTGAGGACTCTCCGTAATGATTACCGTATGGCTGTACCAGTACACACTCCCGCCAACAGTAGCAAAGTGCTGCTACTCTCACCTGGCCTCATCAGCATTTGCTATTGGTTGATTTGTGGATGACAACCATTCTTTGTGGAGTAAGATGGAATCTCAGTATGACTGAAATTTATGTTTCTGAAATAATGATGTTGAAAAGTTTTTCATGTATTTATTTGCCACTTGTACTTTTTCATCCGAGAATTGCCTATTCATTTCAGGTGTTCTCTTCCCTCACTTGGTGGTTTCTTTTATGGTGCAAAAGCTTTTTAATATGATAAAATCTCAGTTGTTGATTCTTTGTGATATTTCTTGTGTTATTGGAGTTTTGTCTATAAATCTTTGCCTACGCATGTCTTCAAGAGTTTTAACTATTTTATCTTCCAACAGAAACACTTAAACAGAAACACTAAAGTGTTTCTCTTATATTATTTAGATCTTTGATCCATTTCAATTTTAGTTTAGTACATGGTGGGAAATACATATTTAAGTTTAATATGCAGTGTGTGAAAAGCCAGCTTTCCTCACAGCATTTATTAAAGAGGCTGTCTTTCAGAGGAGGTGTTTAGTACCTCTATCAATGATAAGGGGGCTGAGTGTGTTTGGAATTTCTTTACCTTCACTTCTGTTCTTGTTTTTTTGTGTTGATGTTTGTAAATTGCTTATGATAGGTGACTTTATTACTAGTATTGAGACATCATTAAAATGTGACTACTTTTTAAAGATATTATTAGGTGCAGCTGACTTCTGGCTTCTGTGTCTGTCTCAAGATCTTGTCTTCTCAATTTATTTGGGATGAGAAATTTCCAGTTTGTGCTAGTACCCAGTCCTTTTGCTTTAGACAACTGTTTATGACCCTCAGACAATCTTGGTATTGACATACAAGGAAATGCAGCTGTTTACAGCAATTATGTCCCCTTGGCTAAAGTAGTACAATCAGTAATAACAATAGCATCAAGCACAGCCTAAAAAAATGACAAACTTGGTAATACTTAATTTTCTACCTTAACCATATGTACAGATTTATAATTATATAACAAAATGTAAAACAAATCAAAATATTGTAACTGAGGGTTTCAAAAGGGAAATTTAAAATGGAAAAGAGGAATAAGTAGAGAAGCAGAAATAAAAGAAGAGATCAAAAGCAAGGCTGAAGGACAGAGGAAGATTACAAAAGCGCTGGGAAATTGTTGAAGAAGACAGGAAGGAAAGAAAGAAAGAGAAAAAGATCTAAATGAAACAAAACAAAAAAGCTAAAAACAATGTTTACACTCATGAGAAAACAAAAAGAAACAACTTAGAAAAAAGAAATAAAAACAAAGCAAAGATAAAACAAGAAAATAAAGAGATTTCTCCGTGATTTCAAACCTGTGGTTATCTTCTTGGATCTGCAGTTAGGTGGCTGTGTCCAATTCAGTGTGTGTCTCCACTGTCATTGGTGGACATGGGAGGCAGATAGAAGCCAGATCCAAGTGTGTGTGTGTGTGTGTGTGTGTGTAAGAATCCCAGCAAACCTGTAGTAGGAATACAGTAGCGTGCTAATTCTGGTACTTTGAACTCTACAGAGGTTTGTGCTGATTTTGGTCTCTGGTTGTGGGGTGGGGACTACAACACTCTGGGTGTCTCTCCATGAGCTGAGCTTGGCTTCCTGATCCTAGATGTGTCCCATAATCTTTCCTCCCCATCACTGGAATCCTTGTGATGAAGCCAACCCATGGCTGCGCTGAGTCCTGGATTCTAACGGCTCATCCCTAAAATGACATCTGACCAGGTACCCCCTCTGGAGGATGCTTGGACTGGGGTCACTCACCAGCTCCCACTGTTGTGGCTCACAGCACCCACTGTTCTGTTCTGCTGCTGCCTTCCTCCCTGGAGGCCGCTGGAGTCACCGCCTTCACTGTACCTCCTCTCTGTGAGCCAGGAGTTAGGGAGAAGGCGCAGTTAGCTCCTTCTCTTGCTTCCGCATTGAGGCCTCCCTTCGCCTTCTCTGTGGCTCTGTCCTTTCAGATTCTCCCTGTGTCCTTCCTTTCTTCCCTAAATTGTTACATTCCGGTGTCTTGATTATCAATCTAGTAGAGGCTGATTTGCTGCTTTTACTGCTCCACCATCTTTGCTGAAGTCCAGATTTAAGTTTTAATACTAAATTCTTCAAAACTCTTCTTTCAATGTGTTTAACAGTGGAGGAAAATGAAATTAATGAGTCTATAAATAAAGCAAAGCTACTATAACTAGTTTATAATTTGAAGTACATGGATGTAATTTTAAATTAGTGTTCTTCTATGCTGGAAGCTGTAATAAATTATATTATGTTTGTATCTTTTCTTTCCTGTTGGACTCCAAGTGCAGAAAGTGTAGAACTAGCATTTAAAGCACTTCTTTGGTTTAATTTTATTTTGTTCCCATTATGCCTGACTTTAACTCTTGTCTTTTGTCATTCTCTTGTAACTAGTTCAATGATCCTCGACAAAATTGCTTCATAGGTGTCTCTGAATATGTACGTTTTAGTTCATATACAAGTTTGTTGTATACTTTTAACATTAATATGCTGCCAATATTGTTTTGCCTCCTTTTTATCATTTATATTTTCACTGTAATCTGTCCTTGATATTTAAAAAATCCTTATTAATTACTTGTAACAATTCCAAAGTGTTTTATATTATGCATATTCTTGTGCTTATCTTTACTTTCATGATGAAGACATACAGGGCTTTCAAATTCTCACAATCAAAAGACTATAACACTGGACATTTTGGTACTTTTCCACTGATGGGCTAAGACAAGACTTCCCTTGGATTTCATGCCTGGAAAATGGTTCTTGGGCAATTTAGTGTTTGGATATCTAATTTTGTAAATAATTACCACATTTCCCTTCAGAATGGCTATATGTGTCTACAGTCCCAACAGTATGTGCTCTTATTTCTGCACATTTTCAGTAAGACACCATTATTTGTCTGTGTGATATTTGTTGTCTGAGAGATAGAAAGAGTTAAATCATTGCTTTCCTTTATTTTACTTACCTATTGGGTTGTTATTTTTAAATTTGTTGGTTTTTGATATTTCATCTTCCTTAAGTTGTCTATTAATTTTTGTTACCTATTTTCTATCGGATTCTCCAACTTATTCTTGCTGCTTTTAAAAAACTGCATGCACTAAATATCAAACTCTAGTTTTATTTATCTTTGTTTTGACATCATATTTAATTAACGTAAAATAATACAGATATTTGTAACATATGCACAACTCACTTTTCCATGTACTAATATTTTACAGTAGTGAAAACTAGGAAATTTCTACTTTTTTTTTTTTTTTTAAAAAAAAACAGATTTTCAAGATGCTTCCATGACAAAGAACTGGGGGAATTTGTGACCACCAATCCAACCCTACAGAGAATACTGAAGGACATTCTAGAGAGAGAGAGAAAAAAAATACCAGGATTTTAGGAACAGTGGCAGAAAGGCCTCAGTGAGTGAGGCAGGCAGTAGAATGAAGGAGAAAAGCAGACAAAGACAGAAAAATAGCATAGCAGAAATGAGGCAGAGAAGGATGGCTAGAATCTCTAACATAGATGGCCTTGATACACTATATTGTTAATAATGCACCAGGATTTACAACCCACATTACTCACACCACTCTGCTTAGATGTATTATATTCTGTTCCAGTCATTCTACCTGTACTAGATTTGAGGGCACAGACAGTAATCCTGAAAATAACAGGATAGTTGTAATAATAGTATGGTAATCATCCTTAATTTCCTATTAACTTAATCTAAAGCTCTGTAAAACCTACACTGTTTTACCATGATTGATCATAATCGAATCTGGTTTGTTCGATTGTGGTTTTGTATGATAGATTTTATTCAAAGCTGTTATGATTGATAGTATCAAGTCTGAGAGTATAGGCAACTGCACTGAAGATGACAAGGCTCACTAGAATATCCACTCTGGTTTGATTATTACCTGCCTTTGAAGTTTTATACTGTCTACAATATTTTATTTTTACTAATATTGTTATGTACTGCTATATTCAATTATACTGCTATATTCAATTATGCCTGATGATATAGACAATTCTATTGAAGATACTAAGAAACAACACAGTAATCATTGTAGATCACCTTGTACTGTCATTTTATATGACTTTTGGTTTCATGCTTTTATAGGAATTTGTTTTGTTTTGTTTTGTCTTGCTATGTTTTGTTTTTCCCTCTAATACAGAAAGAATAGAAATACATGTAGAGACTCATGCATGTGTAGCTGTTTACACTCTCACTATTTGAATATCTACTTTGTATGCTTTAATTTTGTAACTTGAACAACTATTTCTAAGAGGACAATATGTAATTTATCAACTAGTGATTTCTTACTGTTTTCTTCTTTTTTTTTTTTTGAAATTCTGTATTAAACCCTTTACATGTTTTTTTTCCTCTTTAAATAAAAAAAATTTAAAAAAATAGTTCCTACCTGGAAAAAAAAGCAGGTTTTCTTATATATAACTTACCATACAATACATAAACTGTGTAATTATTAGCATATTAGGTTATTAGAAACTCTGAGTTCTTCAACCATTAGCACAATAAATTTTAGCTGATTTTCATCATTTCAAAAAAACCCTCCCTACCCTTCAGAAATGACTCCTTACTTTACACCACAATGTTAAAGCCGTGAGCAACTACTATTGCACTTCCTGTCTCTCTAGATTTATTTATTCCCCAAATTTAACATAACTGCAATCATAAAACGTGTCTTTCATGACTGGTTTCTTTCATGTAATGTACTAATATTTTTCAGACTCATTTATATTTTAGAACACTTAAGTACTTTGTTTCTTTCCACTTCCAAATCATGCTATAATATAATACAATTTTGTTTTCTAAAGTGGTTTCACCATTTTACATTTCCACTAGCAACATGAGAAGGTTACAATATTCCCACATTTTTGTCAGCACTTTTTATTACTCCTATTTTAAATTACCACATTCCTAGTGGTGTGAACATGGTATTCCATTGTAGTTCTGATTTGCTATTTCCCTTCTTTGGAAAAATGTCTGGTAAAATTCTTTGTCCATCTTTTTCAGTGATTCACCTTTTTTTATTGAGCTGTGCTCTCCACATTTTCTGGATATAAATATGTGCTAGAGTTCTCCACTGAGATAGGACCAATAGGATGAACAAATGAGATATGATATGAAAATTTTATTACATAAAAGACACAGCATTAATCCTCAAAATACCCCCCTCACTTTGAACACACTTAGTCTATCAATCTTTTCGGGCTCTGAAGCAGTCCTGGAAGTCGTATTTCGTGAGTGTCTTTCATTATGCGGTCCTAACTGCTTCAACACCTTGATTTCCCTTTCACGGTCACTTTGGTTTTGGGGAGGAGCCAGAGGTCCTATGTGCTGGATCTGGTGAGTAAAGTGGATGCGTGCACACCATGGTGTTTGCACGAGCCTGGCTTTTGGATCAATGACACTCAGCAGCAGCAATCGCTGTATTTTTGATCTCACCTTATAAAGTCACTCCAGAACTGCCTTGGAAAGTGGCAAGAATGATGGGAGAAGTACAAGTGTGATGAGTGAGAGTACTGTGTGGGGGTTAATGGCAATGTGTGTTTTAGTGTAATAATTTTTTTAAATTTAGATATTCTCCATATATATTGATCATATCTCACAAACGGATAGAGATGGATATGGATATATAAATATATCCTGGACTTGCAATGTCTTCCAAAACCCCACGTTTTTGTTCTCAACATGTGGTTTATAGAAAATGGCTAAAATCTTTAAAGGTGGGAATTAAACTCTTTGGTCATTTGGATCATGTCCTTAAATGCGACTGTGGGATACAGGTCTCTTTCTCTGTCTCTACTTTGCTTTTCTACTGCCATTTGGTGAACAGATTTCCTCTGTCATGTGGTCCTATCACAATATATTGTACTACTACAGATTCAAAGAAATGAGATCAGTTGTTCATGGACTGCAATCTCCAAATAGTGAAGCTAAACAAGTCTTTCTTCTTTATGAGTTGATTTATGTCTGCTGTTTGTTGCAGCAATGGATAGCTCACTGACACAGATAGATAAATGGGTAGAAGAAAGATTAATTAGGGAAATTTGCTTCTGCAGTGATGGAAGTTGAGCAGTAAAATGATAAACCGTGAGCAAAGTGGAGGCCCAGGGAAACTGACAGTGTAATTCTAGGTCTGAGCCTCAAGACCTAAGAACATAAGGGACCATGAGTGCAACTGCTGGCGTCCAAAGGCCAGAAAGCCTAGAGAAGAGAGAGGTCCCAGTTCTAAAAGACGACAAGTCAATTTTCAGTTCCATTGTCTTTTTGTCCTTGTCAGGACACAACTGATTGGATGTTTCCTGCATCAAAGCAGATCACTTTTGATGGGTCACTGATTCAAATGCTAACATCTCTGAAAACAGTTTCAGAGATAGGCCAAGAAATAATACCGAATATCTTTTAATTTATTCAACATAACCAAAATTAACCATTATGTAATTCCTTATTAAATATATTATTTGCAAATATTTTCTTTTTTTTAAGAGAATAAAACAAAAGAGGACAGATCTAAGCAGATCAGGACAGAACAATGTAAGCAACACAGCACTTCACACAAGACAATTGGATATTAACAGTAGCTATCATAATGTCTCTTTCTTTGAAATAGTTGAGCTTATATTTACACACAATAGTGTCAAACGTAACAAAGTAGAATAAAACAACTCAAGAGAATGGAACTATTCCAAGACATTCTGAACCAAATAACCGAAGATGAACAATGGCTGCTATATTATCTCATTTTCCATAAAAATTTTGTTTTTACTATCATGCATATTAAAATCCAATAAGACACAACATGATAGAACCAATGGTAATAGAAAAACAAAAGCATGGTAGGACTTCAGAGCAAGATGATATTAAATCAACACTGGCTATCATACTGTCTTGTCTTCAAAGTAACTATTCATATGATCACATATATTAAGATCAAACAAAACAGAATAAAACCATTCCAACCAATGAATGAAGACATAAGACATCAAAGCAGTATAGTAGTGAACCATGATTTCCATAAAATCTTCTGTACTCTTACCATTTCTTACACTAGGGAGACTATACAATAGTTATACATGTGAGTTTGATTTATTTTACTTATGAGTATAGATTCAAGATGCATCCATTTATTTATAAATATCTCAATGTGATCATTCTTTATAGCTGAGTAGTACTCCATTGTATAAAAGTACCACAATTTTTTTATCCATTCCTCGGTTGATGGGCACTTAGGTTGTTTCCAAGATCTGGCTATTACAAATTGTGCTGCTATAAACATGGGTGCCCATATATCACTGTGGTAAGATGTTTTCAGATCTTCTGGGAATATGCCTAAGAGTGGAATAGCTGGGTCAAATGGGACCTCCATCCCCAGATTTTTGAGGAATCTCCACATTGACCTCCACAGTGGTTGCACCAGTCTACACTCCCACCACAGCCTCTCCAGCATTTGTTGTTGGTAGTTTTCTTGATCTTGGCCATTCTTTGTGTAGTGAGATGGAATCTCAGTGTGGTTTTAATTTGCATTTCTCTAACGACCAATGATGATGAACATTTTTTCATGTATTTATTTTCCATTTGTATTTCTTCATCTGAGAACTGTGATTTCATCTTGGATGCCCATTTTTGGATTGGGTCTTTGAATTTCGGGGGTCTGATTTTTTTTAATTCTGTATAAGTTCTAGACAGAAGTCCTTTGTCTGAGGGACAGTTCACTAAGATTTTTTTCCCAGTTTGTAGATTTTCTTTTCACTCTGCTGGAGATTTCTTTGGATGTGCAGAAACTCCTTAATAAGATATGATCCCAGTTATTGATTCTGGGAAGTATTTCCCATGCAGTTTGGTTCTTGTTCATGAATTCTCTACCTACCCCTATGTTTTCAAGATTTTTACCTACTTTGTCTTGCAACAAATTTAATGTTTCTGTTTTAATATTTAGATCTTTGATCCATTTGGATTTTAGTTTAGTACATGGTGATAGGTATGGGTCTAATTTTAATTTTTGGCATATGGATAGCCAATTTTTCCAGCACCATTTATTAAAGAGACTGTCATTCTTCCAGTGAACATGCTTGGCCCCTTTATCAAAGATAAGGTGGTTGAGTGTGTTTGTAGATGTATCTTCTAATCTATTCCATTGATCTTCAGGTCTGTTTTTATTCCAATACCATGTTGATTTTATTATAGTAGCTTTTTAGTACAACTTCAAGTCAGGGATTTTGATGCCTCCTGCCTTGACTTTGCTGCTTAGAAATGTCTTTGCTATTCTAGGTCTCTTCTGGTTCCAGAGGAATTTTAGGAGTGATTTCTCTAGATCTATGAGGTATGCTAGTGGTATTTTCATTGGGATTTGAATGTGTATAGCAATTTTGGGAGAATTGCCATTTTTACAATATTTATTATTCCTGCCCATGAACAAGGGATGTCTTTCCATTTTCTGAGGTTCTCTTTGATTTCTTTTTTCAGGGCATTATAACTTTCCCTGTACAACTCTTTTACATCTTTCGTTAGATTAATTCCTAAGTATTTCATTTTTTTGGATGCTAGTATGAAGGGTGTGGCTTCTCTTATTTCTCTCTCAGTGATTTTGTTGTTAGTGTCTAAGAATGCTATTGATTTTTGAGTATTGACTTTGTATCCAGCTACATTGCTGAATTTATTTATTATATCTAGGAGATTTTCAATAGAGGTTTGGGGTCTTCTATGTAGAGTATCATGTCATCTGCAAATAATGATAGTTTAACTTCTTCTTTTCCTATCTTTACTCCTTTTATTTCTCTCTCTTGTCTAATTGCTATGGCTAGTATTTCCCATACTACATTGAATAGGAGCAGTGATAATGGACATCCTTGTTTTGTGCCTGATTTTAAGGTAAAGGCTTTCAGGTTTTGGCCATTTAATATGACACTGGCTTTTGGTTTGTTGTATATGGCCTTTATCATATTGAGGTAAAGACCATCTGTTCCAGTTCTCTGTAAGGTTCTTATCATGAATGGGTGTTGGATCTTATCAAAAGCTTTTTTTACATCTATAGAAATGATCATGTGATTCTTGCTTTTGGCTCTATTGATATGATGGATTACATTTATTATGTATGTTGAACCATCCCTGCATGCCTGGGATGAATCCCACTTGGTCATGGTGTATAATCTTCTTGATGATTTGCTGCATCTTGTTTGCCAATATTTTATTGAGAATTTTTACATGTATGTTCATTAGGGAGATTGGCCTGTAGTGCTCTTTTTTAGTTGGCTCTTTATCAGGTTTTCGTACTAGAGTGATATTTGCTTCCAGGAATGACTTAGGGAGAATTGCTTCCCTTTCAATTTCATTGAAGAGTTTGAGGAGTGTTGGCATTAAGTCTTCTTTGTATTTCTTGTAGAATTCTGCAGTGAATCCATCTGGGCCTGGGCTCTTCTTTGTTGGTAGAGACTTGATTACATTTTCAATTTCATTCATAGAAATTGGGTTATTCAGCAGTTTTGCATCTTCTTGATCCAACTTTGGTGGTTCGTATGTTTCTAGGAATCTGTCCATTTCTACTGTGTTATCGAACCTATGAGAGCAGAGGTTTTCAAAATAGTTGTTGATGATCTTCTGTATTTCCACAGGGTTGGTAGTGATTTCTCCTTTCTCATTTTGTATTTCATGAATTTGAGTCTTTTCTTTCCTTTTTTTAATTAGGTTGGCTAGGGGCTTGTCAATTTTATTTATTCTTTCAAAGAAGCAACTCTTTGATTCATTGATTTTTTGTATTGTTTTCTTAGTCAGTATTGCATTAATTTCTGCTCTGATCTTTATAATTTCCTCCCTTCTTTTGACTTTGGGCTTGGCTTGCTCTTCTTTTTCTAGATGTTTGAGGTGTAATATCGGGTTGCTTATTTGTGTTTGTTCTATTTTCCTAATGTGGGAACTCAGTGCAATAAATTTTCCTCTGAGGACCACTTTCATTGCATTCCACAGGTTCTGGTAAGTTGTATTTGTATTTTCGTTTGCTTGTAGATATTGTTTAATTTCTTCTTTAATTTCCTCTGTGGCCCACT
>PVLA01015769.1:0-23696 GCA_004027455.1 Hydrochoerus hydrochaeris
AGGTGTCTAGGTACAGATGCTTCTTTGTGCTTTGTCTTCTGTCCTGAGTTTCAAGGGTCCTGGTGCTGCTAAGATGGCACTGAAATGTCCTGGAACCAGCGAGTGACTTTTTGCCTGGCGTTCCCAAATAAACCTTCCAGCTCCAAGGGTGCCTGTTACCTACTGCTCTGTTGTCTCCTTGCCTGTTTCAGTATCCGCAAGGCTCCTGGCCATGCAGGTCTCTGAAGGGGGGACAAGCAGGAGTGCTTTTGGCTGACAGTTCTTGGGACCCTGGGTGGGGGGAGTGAAAGGCAGAGGCCAAGGGAGGTGAAGGAGGAAGCAGGCGGGACCCAGGGATGCTTGGATCTGCCTTGGGGGCGGGACCCACGTGCTGTGCGCCTGCAGCAGAAGTGGTGCCACTGGTGTGACAGGGACCGAGGTCTTTGTGCCTAATGACCTGTTCTCTTCATTTCTTTATTTTTCACTCACACTAAGTACAGCAGGAAAACTTGTGGGCTTTTTGTCTTTTTTAAGAAACCTGAAGTGAATTGACAGTAAGAGAAAGAGGAGGTGGGTGGGAGGTGGGGTTAGGCAATCACGTCAACCAGGCTCCAGTCCAGCAGGAAAGAGGCCGAGGAAGAAGCCCCAAAGGTGGCCGTAAGAAGTGAGGGTGACTGAAATACACCTTGCTGTGACCGACTTGATTGTCCGACTCCGTTGGTGAGATCTGGCTCAGGGATGACATGCTGTGTGAGTGAGCCTCACATAAAGCACAGCAGAGGCCCCTATCCCGGGACAGCAGAAGAGGAACCGCCATGGAACTGGGAGTGGGTGAGGGGTGCGTGCCATGAGCCCTGTGTTTTATTTTGTTTTGTTCTTTCCTACTGGGGATTGGAGTGGCGTCGCACACATACTATGTGACCTCTCTACCACAGAGCTGCATCCCCAGCCCTTAACATAGTGTTGTTTGATTCCTGACGTCCAAATAAAATTCACCAGGTCACCATGGTGGGAATCCAACATAGTGAAGGATCCAAAAACAACAGCATATCAATTTCCTCTTTCTTCACCCCTCAGCCCAAAGTGAACTTCCTCTTTCTTTTCGTGCTTGGCAACGCTCCTCCAATTAGCTGGTAATATGTCACTTTGTCCATCTCCCTAAACTCCACCCCTAGTCAAAACCTAATAAAAGCCCAACCACTTCTTAGTTCTGGTCAGAGGATCTCTTGCACTCCTCTAATCCTCCTGTGTCTGCGATAAAGGCCTCTTTACGTCTCTTTCTCTGTTTATCTCTCAACTGTGTCCCAAAAGCCTAACATTTTAGTGCCCTAACTTGGATCAGTGGGGTGAGCAGCTTCTGGGAGCTACCCCTGGCTAGAGTTCCCCTCACCAGTGATCCACCTCTCTGCTTTTTTTTTTTTTTGTCTCAGCTTCTCCCTCCTCCCTGCCATTGCCCTTACTGGCCTCCATCCAACACCAACCCACCTCAGTTCTCACAGATGAGCCACCTCTCACACCAGGGTTTCCTGCCTCACTTTCTCATTCTCTCAAAATCATGTCCTTTGAGACACTCAGCCCCCCCCCCATGTTCTCTCACTGGTGAAAAGTAGAAACAAGCACTGGGGATTTGTCTTGCACACCATCCTGCAGAGGGTAATGACTCTCCAGGGGACTGTGACTCAGCTTTTGCACCCTGTGGCTCACCTTTAATTCTACCACGTTGGGAAATATTCCTTCCCACCCCTAAAAAGACACTCCACTGCAATGTCTGCCAACTAGGCACTCTTGGTCTCCAAGAAACTATTAGACCAAAAAAACCCTAAGTTTTTACTGCCAAATGGCCTGGCCATAGCATAAAGTTGATAATGGCAGCCACTGGCCAGAGGGAGGCACTTTTGGTTTTTCCATCCTCTGTGATCCAGATAATTTCTGTCACCATGATGGAAAACGGTCTGAGATTCCTTATGTTCAGGCCATTTTGCTTTCTGGGCACATCTCTCCCTCATTTAGGCACAAGGGGTAGCCCACGCACTCTTGACCTCCTCTACACTGCCACAACCCTCATCTAATAACCCCACTGACCTTATAGATGATATCCCTTCTGCCCTTGCTCCTCCACCATACCCATAGGAGTCTTCCTGTTCCCCCTTGTTGATATCTTCTCCTCCTCTCCTTACTCCCTCCCCTTGTTCTTCCTCTTCCATTCCACCATTACCATTTTCTCTCCAGCACACCACACTGGATCTTGCTCCTCCGATCTACCGCCATCTTGCAGCTCTTCCCTCCAGGCCGCCATCTTGTGGCTCGCCCCCCCCATCTTGCCCCTCTCAAACATTGCCTTCTTTACGACCACCTCAAACCACCTTTAACATGGTAGAAACCTCTTCTTCTTCCTCTCCACAAGGTGAAAAGTGCTAAAGACTTAGTCTGTTTTCATTTCCCTTTCTCACTCTCTGACCTTTCCCATATCTCCTAGTGCTTAGGATCTTTCACTGCCGATCCATATGATTATATCAGAGAATTTAGATTTGTTGCTCAATTCTATGATTTAGCCTATCAAGACCTCTATGTTATTCCTTTTCTTTCTTTCTTTCTTTCTTTCTTTCTTTCTTTCTTTCTTTCTTTCTTTTTTTGTAATGGGGATTGAACTCATGACCTTGTGCTTGCCAATAGGCACTTACACTACTGACCTAAATCCCTGACCCCTCTTTGTTACTCTTATTTCCACCCTCTTTCTTCAAAAAATAGAACTGTGGCAGGCAGCCCAAGCAGTGGCTGCGTAAAAACATCAAACAGATCCCAAATACCCTGCCAGGGCAGCTGTGGTGTCAAACACGGATGCCCAGTGGGATTACCAGCCCAGTGCTGATGGCTCACAGCATATGGCCCAGATGATTAACTGTATCCTGACAGGTCTCCAGAAAACTTCATGTAAATAGACTGATTACCAAAGACCTTAAGAATAGACTCAGTGGATCGATGAAAACCCTGCTGAATTTCTAACTCACCTCACTGGCGCCCTCACCAAGTTTACTAACGTACTGTCCCATTCACCTGAAGGGACAATCCTTATTAATTCCCATTGTATTTCCCAAGTGACTCCTGATATTAGAGCCAAAATCAAAAAGGCAAATCTTGTCCCTCAGTCCCCTTAGGGAGATCTAAATGTGGCTTTCCACGTCTTCAACAACAGAGAGGAACAATAGCAGCAACAACAACAAAAAACCAGGGTAACACTGAAAAGGCTAAACTTAAATGCCAGTTTTTAGCTGCGGCACTTGTGGCTTAAAATAAAATGGGCCAAAGTGGAATCTAAAATCCAAGCTCCACAAGGACCATGCTTCAAGTGCAACAAAGAAGGATGCTGGACACAAGCCTGCCCTACCCCATGACCACCAACAGGTTCCTGTCCCATCTACAACCAGAAAGGTCACTGGAAGTGCGACTGCCCTGTCTGCCAGGGAGCGAGTAAGTCATCAAACTCCCTACCCTCTCAGAAGATCGGGTCACTGCTACCACCTGGCTCATTGCCAGCTGATCTACTCAGTCTTACTGCTGAGGAGAACAGATGGGGCTTGGGGCCCAGGCCCCCATCAAGGTAGCTCTCTCTGTGCCCCAAGTCTTGCTGGATGTCTCAGGGAAAACATTCTCTTTTCATTTTGACATGGGGAACACCCATAGAATTCTTCCTGTGTTTTCTCTCTCCATGGCTCTCATACTCAAGACCCAACTTTTATGCACTGCTGCCTCCACTCTTACCCATCATTCTTGTTGATCCCACAGTCTGGGGTATCTCCAACCTACTCCTGCCACTCCAGTGTTAATTCACCTCAAAGACCCTTTGATCTTTCTCTGTATTCCCCAATACGCAATAGCCCTTAAACACCCAAAAGGACTCAAACCTATAATCCATTGCTTGTTAACCAATGGCTTTCTTAAGGTCACCAACTGCCATACAAAACCTTTTTCCTCCCTGGGCTCAGATCCATAAGTGCCTACTGCTTAGTTCAAGATCTCAGAGCGTGGTGATGCCAATTCACCTAGTGCTACCAAACCCGTATACTATACTGTTTCATATTCCCCTGCCTACCTCCCAGTCTTCTGTGTTGGACCTTAACAATGCATTTTTCACTATTCCTTTACACTCTGATTGCCAAGATTTCTTCATTTTCACATAGACACATCCAGACACCCTCCAATCCACATAGCTCACACGGACAGTTGTATCTCAGGGCTTCAGGGACTGATTCTTCAGATGAACTCTTGTTGCTGACCTCGTGGCTCTTGATCTCAAACCCAGCACTCTTCTCCAATATGTGGATAATCTTTTTTGCTGTTCCCCATCTTATGCACTAGCTATATAGCATACAACTACCCATCTCAACTTTCTCTCAAGTCGTGGATACAGAGTGTCCCCACCAAAGCCAAAACAACTTCACTGAAATTCACATATTACTTGCACCCCTACATCACCAAATAGCCTGCAGAGCCATACCTGTCACTCCAATCCTAACAGGTACAGACCTAGGTGCTGGAGGTATTGGGTTGGGCACCCACTTTTACACCCAGCTGTCTTATGAACTAAAGACAACAATCTATGATGCCTCAAGTCCATTGACTTTCTCCAAGGCCAACTCAACTCATTGGCCATGGTAGTCCTCCAAAACTGCCCAGCTCCTGATGTCCTGTTGGCTGAATGAGGTGGCACCTGTACCATGTTTGGAGAAGAATGCTGTTACTTTGTAAATCAATCAGATATTGTCAAAAATGTGGTTCAAGACTTCACTTCCAACATACAAAAAAGAACCGCTGGCTCCTCTCTCTGGCTTCTTCGTGGCTCACTTTGGACTCCTAGGCCCCTATCATCCTCCCCATTTTAGGTCTCCTCACCACAATTATTTTTTACTACTCATGGCACCCTGTGTCTTTAAACTTCTTTTGAGATTTCTCCAATCCAGGGTATGAGCCTTCACCACCAGATAGCTTCTTGTCTTGGTTGACACCTTTGGCACCAGCTTTTTTATGGGCATTATCTTTCATCCTAACTACCATATCAGCTCCTATCATGACATCCCATTCAGCAGGAATAAGTCTAAGAGAGCCTTCAGCCCTTTAACAACAGAAAAAGATGGGAATCACGGGTTTCTCAGCCACATAAAATTCACCAAGCCATCATGGTGGTGATCAAACATGGTGAAGGAGGTAAAAACAACAGCTGAGCAACTTCCTCTTTTTTGTCCCTCAGCCCAAAGCAAAATCCCTCTTTCTTTTTGTGTGCACCAACACTCCCCGAATCAGCTGCTAACATGTCACTTTGCCCACCCTCCTAAACTTCACCTCCAGTCAGACCTAATGAAAGCCCAACCACTTCTTTGTTCTGGTCAGAGGATCTCTTGCACTACTTGCAACCCTCCCATGCCTGCAATAAATGCCCCTTTATCTCTCTTTCTCTCTTGGTCTCTGAACTGCACCAAAAAACCTCAACGGTTTCCTTGTTTGCTCAGTGGTGGGATTCAGCCCAGTGCCTAGGGCATGATGGGAAAATGCTCCAGGCCTCCCATGATTCTACAGATTGGAGAACTTATAGCTGAGAGTGGACCTGAGGGTGTCAGTCCCCTGGAATCTGCTAAAAGTTTCAGCCAGTCACTGGAGTGTTCCCAAACACTTCCCAAACAGGAAGCCCACAGAGTGAATAAAATATAGAAAGAAAACTCTCTCAGAATTGCTTGTCCTGGTGCGATTCAAAATCCATTTCTTTCAGGAGCACAAGGCAGCTGAAGTAAGATGGAGGCATCAGCATTTGGAGTCTAAAGAGGCAGGAAGAAGGGGGCAGGCGCTGCCATGGTGCAGACAAAGAGCTACAGAGAGAAGAATCCAGTATGAAGCCCCTGCGCTCACCCCACTGCCCATGCAGCCAGAAACGCTCTCCTTGGAGAAAGGAAAGTTCCAGGAGGCACCAACAGGGTGACAGGGTGACAGATAAGACAGCAGCCCACTGTTGCTTGAAAATGCCAGTGACACTTGTAAATAAGCACACATGGCATGGACAGCCAGCTGTGTCCACGGGTGAGGGGTCTCTTAGAGAAGAGGAGGGAGGGTGAGAAAGAGGTGCTGGGGTCTGGCCTCTCACTCTGGTCAGCTTATCGTGGGGGAACCTGGATCCTCAAGGAAGCCAAGTGTGTCTCCTCAGGCAGCTGGAACAAGGCCAGGCCGGCCCCCCTCCTAAGCGGAGCAGGAAGCCACTGTGGCAGAGGCCAGTACCCGTCCTTCTATCCCCACCCCAGAAAGCCAAGAAGCAGGGCCAGGGTCCCCTGAGACTAAAAAGCTCACCCTTCTGGGGACCTCACTGTGTGTCCTGTTCAAAGGCCTGGAAGGTATTCGGTGATCACTCACCACTTTGTGTTTATTTCTTGCCGAAAATTTGCAAAACTGTGCTCCTTCTGTATTCCTTGTCCTGAAGGGGGTCCCCCACATTCTCCCACAACACTTGGGTCTATCCTGGCTCTGAGGTTTAACACAGGCTCCTCTCAGGCCGCCTTCTGGTAAACATGGGGCTTCGCCTGCTGGTGGAGCACTCTTGGTTGGAGAATGATGTTAAGACTCTTCCTTCTCCAACCTCCGAAGAAGAAGCTTAAAACATTAATGATGTTGTGGGTGGGAATGTGAACTCTGACAACAACTGTGGACATCAAGATAAAGAGTCCCCAAAAAACTACACCTAGGAATTCTCTTTGATCCAGCTATTCCCCTCCTTGGTATCTCCCAGAAAGTGTTAAGACATCGTATCCCAGTGATCCATGCAGACTCAGGTTTATAGCAGCACAAGTCAGAATAGCAAAGTGTTGGAAGCAGCCCAGATGCCCATCAACACATGAATGGACAAAGAAAGTGTGGTGTTTATGCACAGTGGAGTACTATTTAGCCATAAGGAGGGAAAACTTGATCATTTGTAGGAAAATGGAAGCACCTTGAGTCTATGATGTTAAGGAAAGAAATCAAACATGCAAACTTAAATATCATATGGTTTCTCTCATATGAGACACCCAAATTATATATAAAGCACAAAATAAAAGATACATAGTAAGAAGTAGCTAGATAGATAGATCTTCCTTAAATGTGAAAGGCATCAAGAGGTAGAGAAAAGTGAGAGAGAGAGGGGAGGCAAAGGGATGTAAAAAGAGTCGTAATGTGTCGTGTACAGGTACCAGCTCTCTGTGACAAGTGCAGTCTTAGTACTGCAGATGACGCGTCATGTGCTGCGAACACGCACCAACAAACGAAAATTGAAAATCAGTGCAGGTCTAGAACGCAGGAGAGGGGCAAATCTAAGGGAAAAGAAACAGTTGCGGGTGTTTTCTTGTTTGTTTTTTAAAGTAAGGGAGAAGAAAGCCGAACTTCCTGAGGCAAAACAGGGAAAGCTTAGGCCGGTCAGGTCTCTCGCAGGGGTGATACTGAGAGCCTTCACTTTGCTCAGCTCCCCCTTCTTTCCAAGGTTTTCATGTCTGTTGTGTTTCCATCCTTTGATGCGTCATCCTTGTCTTCCTGTGCACTACGTTTGATCACATTCTAGCCATCTGTTTCTTGGAATTCTTCTCTTTTTTCTCTACCATGGTTGTCACAGCCAAGGAAATGTCATCTCCTCTTAGGGGCAGTTTTAGTATTTGCCCCTTTTTTTAGCATCAAGATTTTAATTATTTCTACCTCTTTGGAAGGAACATCTGTCAAATGTCACCACTCTTAGGAAATGTGGTAGAAAAGGAAGTGTCCAAGATGTCATGAAAGCACATGATGAATTCTTTAACTGGTTTCCAGAGGCATCTAAAAGATGAAAGGAATCAAAGATGACCTTTAAAGAGATTTCTTAGAGAAGGAAAATGAAAAAATCGTTAATTTTTTTCATAAATATTACTAAAAACATTTGCCATCTGGGTACGAAATATTGTCCCATTGGCCAGAAAAGCAATTCAGATCTTGATATTCTTTTCTTAAAACTTAACATTTTTTATTAGCACATGCGTGTGGTCATGTGATCATATGCATCATGGAAATGTGTAGCTGCACAGAACACATCTTCATGTTTTATATTCTTTAATAAATTATGAACTTGTGTTACTGCAACTGACCTATGGCTAGAATTTTAGAATGAAAGCTATGAAATCTATTTCTGTCTATACATTTGTTATGTATACATGATACATGAGATAGTTTCCATCTTATCTATAAATATAAAATTAAATTGTAAAAGAGCTCAACTTAATTGGCTTTAAGAAAAGTAAGTGCTTATATAAAGTATTCTTTCACAAAAATGGAAGCTAACCCGGATGTTGTTTAAGTTCTTCTGACTTGAGTAATCTTTGATAAATAAGAATATTATTTGATTGATTGATTGATACTGGGAATCAAACTCAGGACCCCATGCTTTCCAGGCAGGCTCTGTGCTGCTGAGCTATATCTCTGGCTCAAGAATATTATTTTATTAAAATAAGTATGTATTCAGAGCTTTCAGTGTTAAGTAAAATACAGATGCATGATTTTTCCTACTTAACTGATAAAATAAGCTGTATATTACAAAATGTGTCAGCGAGAAAAACTAAGATGGCAACTAGCTATTTAATGTCTCATTTTTATGAGCAAACCAAGCATAATTGTTAAAAATAAGTGAAGCTGAGTGTAGTAGCATAACCAGTAGTCCCAGCTGCTTGGGAGGCTGAGGCAGGAGGGCTGCTTGAGTGTAGGAGTTTAAGACCCACCTAGGCAATATAGTGAGATTCCATAAACAAGCAAGCAAACAAACAAACAAACAAAATAAGTGAGTTAAATGGGTGAAGATAAGATTCCAATGTAAGAAATGTCCTTCCTATATATCAGAAAATTTTATCATTCTTAAAATGAAGAATGAAAAGTTAAGGCTGAAGGAAATCAATACAAAAAATTTAGCTCTCAGGCTTAGATGAAATAAAACAAAACAAAATGAAAAACCCCCAAGTGAACAGAGATACAATTTTACCTCCTCCACAGTTTCTTTCTTTTTTCATTTTTTAAAAGGAATTTAACAATAGCTGTTATATTGCATATTGTTACCCTCAAAGTAATTGCTCAGGCTACCAGATACAGGCTTGCAGGACTGATCAAACAATATAATTTCCCTTTAAGCAGTTTCTTTTCCTTTTACTCTATTTATTGTAACTTTTGGATCTTATTTACTTTTTCAGTTTTTTATGCTAGCAAAACAATATGGTGTTTACATACACAAGTCTGATTTATTTTACTTATCAGTATGGATTCTAATTGCATCCATTTACCTATAAAACTATTGAGTTTATCATTCTTTTTGGCTCTGTAGTACTCCATTGCATAAAAAATCACATCTTTTTTATGCATTAGCTCTACAGTTTCTTACTGCAGAAATTCTAAAGTTATTTTCGACTTTTAGTAAACATGTTGTGTGTTACATCAATAAGTTAAATTATAAGAAATTTACTTCTTCTAGGAATTATGATTCATAGATTTGTGACTTGAAAATTGTGAGTGTGACAGTTTACATCTGTGTATTTCCTAGTGCTTACCAGAATGTAAGGTCACCAAATTAAAGTTAAGACTTTAGTTAATACATATGTGCAATTCAGATGGTTAGAAATAAGATAAAAACTGAATGCAATTATACAAGGAAGGTAAGACATGTCTTCAGTAAAGAAAAGCTATAAGGTTTGAGGAATTTTGTTTCATTAAAGAAAAAAAGAATAATGCTTGTGCTACAGTTGAATAACTGGTTGTTCTAAAAGTAGAAGAGGGAAAATAGAAGAGAAAATCCAAATGGATAGTAAGTCATGGAAAGTTTGTAAAAGATAAATCTTGTGAAATGAATTTTATGTATAGTCAACCTGGGTAAGATTAGAGGAAATTATACATTTTCCTAAAAACTGGGCATTGGGTGTTGTGGTGGAGGCCCATAATCCTAGCACTCGGGAAGCTGGGGCAGAGGACCGCTGTGAGTTCAAGGCCAGCCTGGGCTACATAGTGAGTTCAAGCACAGGCTGGATTATATAGTGAGATCTTGTCTCAAAAAAACAAAGTTGAGTGTTAATATCAAAATTTGATGCAAATTGGAATTTAGTGTTCTCTGTTTAAACCACAAGATTTTTTTGAAATATTTCTGCCTGTCGGTCTGTCTTCTGTCTCTCCCCGCCATCCCTTTTGTGGCTCTGTGGCTTGAATCTGGAGTCTTCACACTTAGCTACATCCCCACCCCCATCGTTTTGTACTTTTTATTGTGAGATGGGGTCTTACTAAGTAGCTAAGTATCTTAGGCTAGACTCAAACTTGTGATACTCCTGCCTCAGCCTCCCATTATGCACCACCATACCTGGCTTGTTCTTAATAGGAAATGGTGAAAGGCTTTTCTTAACCTCTTAGCAATGGGGCTAGTGAACACAGTTCCTGTATTTTACCAAGATAACTTCCTATGCATTGTGTTGTTTTACTAGGTTTTAAAAATTACTCAAAACTAAGTCTTCTGTATTAAAAGAGCTAAGATTTTCTACAACTGTGTGATTTCTTGTTTTTGCCTTGGTTTTTTAATTATCGTTTGGGCCAAAGGAATTGTTACTGTCACACAGTGATCTGTGGTCCTATTTTTGAGTATTTCAACATTAGATATTCAATTTTGAATTAAATCTTTTTATGATCTCCAATTCACTTTTGAATTTTCAAGATGGCCTTTTGAATATCTCAGAAAGACACCACTCCTTATAAAAAGAGATAGATTAGAATAGTTGGACTTAGTTGATTTTTTAAATTATGTGGAAATCATTGTCTACAAGTAATGCTGAACCTGCCTGGCGTTATATTTGTGTAGCCAGGCTAATAATTGGTTTTTCAGAAGTTGTGTAAAACATTTGGAAATCTAACATTCCCAGTATATGTGATAGCTATAGTTACTATCTTAAAATATTGAATGTAACAGGAAAAAAAAAACAGAATCCCCACACACATACTTTTTCTCTTTTTCTCCCCAGTCATCTTTGTTTTTATTTTTATTTTTGAGACATGGTCTCATAGGTGGCTCAGGCTGGCCTCACCCTTGCAATCCTCACGCCTCAGCCTCCTGAGCAGCTGAGAAGTCAGCGTGTGAACTACACATATCTGATTTAGCACTACCTAAATCAGCTTGGGGTGAAGAATTAAGTTGGAGCCTAACCGAGGGCTTTTATATTTTAGGTACTGGGCTTGAAGTTAGGTTTAGAACTGGAAACCAGAAAATACATTTTCCCCTTTTCTTTTCAAAGGATAAATTTAACAGCAACAGGCAAGAAGCAGACAAGAACTTGGCCAGTGGGGACAAGGCTTCCACACGGGAAGAGAGATTTAGAAAGGAGGGCAGAGCGGCCTCTTAATACAAAATAGAGCTTAGAGTATGGGGCAACCCACTTTCTGGGACTCTTCTGTCCCTCTCAGACAGAAGCTTTCTCTCAATAAACTCTTCCCACTCTTAAAACAAAAGGGGGGAGGGTTGGGAATTTAGCTTAGTGGCTCAAGTGCTTGCCTAGCAAGCATGAGGTTGTGAGTTCAGTGCCTGGTAACAAAGGACTAGAATTCCCTTGTTGACTTCAACTGAAAAACTCTCATCAGTTATTGAGCTATAGCCATTTTAAGTCTTGTCATCTACACAGTTAATTGTTCTTTGGGGTCTTTCCTGAGCAACTGCAAGCCTCGCTTTTACCTTCAAGGAGAGTCATGAAAAAGACTCTGATAGGTACAGGTTTCTAATACATCCAAGATCATGCCGTTGGACTGGGTACACTTCTGGAGTTCCCAGAACTCTAGTGAAAAAATGACTCACAAAACTGCCAACCCACCCTTAATCACAGGATTGATTAATTAAATACCAAGAACTGACTCATCCGATTTTCATGCTAACAAAGCCAAGGCTGAAATGTTAAGGTGTGCAACGTGAACAAACTCTGGTATAACAGATTCAAATCAGATTACTGATGATCACCCAGGAGAAACAAAATTGGAGAAACAGAATTGGTATTTAAGAGGATGTAAGTTAAAGTTCAGCACGGACTCAGAGCATGGGGAGAGGCACCTAAGCCTTCCAAGTCTTCACAGCTTCCTCATAGGGGATCTGAACTCTGTGGTGAGTCAGAAGAGGCAAAATGATCTAAAACATGAAAAAATATTGGAGAGGTGACTGTTCCAAAATCACTATACCTGTAAACCCAGCACTCTGAGGATGAGGCAGGAGAATCGCAAAACTGAGCCCGGCCTGGGCAACTAGTGACTCCTTAAGAACCTGTCTAAGAACAAACAACCAAAAAGACAAAAACAAAAACCCAAAACCAAAACCAGCACAACACACACAGACACACACATGCACACACACACACACACACGCATGGGTGGGGATATGGCTCAATATGAAGGTCCTGGGTTCAATCCCTAGCACTGCAAAGATTCATTAATTTATATTAAAATAGTATCACTAATAGTTTTACAACCAATATTTGGTTTGTCAAATCCATAATTTTAGTTAAGACAATAAAAATGCTATATGATACTTTTCTGGCACCTGCTGGATCGTCTGAACCCTGACAGATGGATTCATTCAGTCACCGCCTTTAATGCATGTTTTCATAATGTAGGTTGTATAGAAATTTCCCTAGACACAGGAAGCCTAGTGCTATGACAGTAGCTAAAAGGCTAAGAGAATATATATTTCCCCTATGGGATATCCCTGGAGAAATCTCAGTGATAGAGACACCTATTTCCCTGGACAGACTGTAAAATAGTTACATAAAATATTACAAACACAGTAGCGCAGACAAAAATTAACTAAATAAATTGAAGAACCTTGGTAAAAAGTCCATGGCAAGAAGGTTAATTTCCACTTGAAAACATAGAATAACTCCTTATAAAATGGTTCCCGGAGGGCCAGTCATCTAATCATAGAACTTCATGTATCCTCACGCTTCTAAACCCTGACAAGATTCAGTAATGCAAGGCTTTAGACTTTCACTAGGTAAAAGAAGTCCTTCATGACTCACCAAGTGATGACAACCCAACTTGTCATGATCTAGAAGTCAGATACTGAGATTTTTGTGAAAGCCTTTGAACCCCATTGAAAGAGACATACCAACCTCTTTTTTTTTTTTTTTTTTTTTGCATCAAAACTTCAAGATCTTGAGCCTTAGATCCATGCATCTTAATGCAGAAGGGGCCCCAGGAAATAATGCCGTAGACCTGAATTGTGGATTGAAACATCTTTGTCATCATGAGTGTCTTATCTATTTTTCCTTCCCCCTGATATTTCCTGCTGTCATAATAATCTTTCCCATTCCTTGAAGGGAAATTCATGGTACTGTAAACTATGGAAGGATCTAGCAAAGTCTTACGCTATAGCAAGAAGCCAGAGTGATTTTTGGGCTTGTTGGCCAATGCTACAAAATCAGGAGCCACTAATGCCAATGCCTCAATCCCCAAAGGAGGAGTGGACTACCACCTTCAATATTTTAGACATCACTGGACGTGCATCATAGCCCGTCCAGTGTTTCTCCAAAAGTAGAGTCTGAAATAAATATTTTCATGTGGACAAATTATTTGAGTATATGGCCTAAAGGGGCAAAAGTGAAAAACAAAGAAACAAAGCAGCAAATGAAAGATGTATTAATGAGTTGGCCACCTCTCTAGCTGACTAGTGCCCAAGGTAGGGAACTTTATAATAAGTTTTATCAAATGCAATCAAACATATCTGCCAGGGTGATGAAGAAGACTCTACCCATTGGCTTCCATCCCCTATTATTCTGACCCTTACATTCAAGAAATAGACTTATAAACTTTATATCTCTCTGCATTTTAGGCTGCACTGGTCCCAAGGTAAGGCGTGGTCAAGACTGAGTAGGCATCGATTAATTGACATCTGTGCAAAACTGGTCATTAGTGCAGTGACTGGTTTAAGCGGTAAGGTCAGGAAATTTAAAGGGGTGCACAGGTGGAATCCAGAGCAGCCGACTCCCTTATTGTTCTTGTATGACATCAAGACCAACCCACCAAAGGAATATCTGGTAACAATGCGACAAGCTACAGTCTCTATAAGAACTTAATGAAGAATGTTAGGACAGCAAGCTGTGGGAAGGTCCTGAAGCAGAAGCTGATGTTTACCGCCTCCTCTTTTCTCCCCATCTCCTTCTCCCTACACCATTACAGATCGCCCCTCTCCTTCATCCCACATTTTGATTGGTGTGGATTTGTTCCCTGGTGGGGAATTCTAGTCCCATATTCCCAAGGAGTCTGCACCTTAGCTGCCCTGGTCGTGCAGTGGTTACTTTAATTGCCTATTCACCCTTATGGCCAGGAATGGAACTTCTGAGTTTCAGTCCAGTCTTTCCTGCTCCCATCATATAGATGCAGCTCTTGTTCTTCACGGTAACCAGAGTCAAACATCACACCATGCCAATAATTTTTGCTTGTTGCTACGTGGTATAGGATTTTCAAGGGTCTAGGTAGTAGATATTATTCTCCTCCTCCCTCCTACAGGTGCAGGCCTCCTGATATATGAGGGAAAAAGGCTACAGGTACAGAAAGTATAAAATGTTTAAGTGGGTCATTTGGGTATGACAGTGGGAGAGACCACCTCTCTCTCTCTTGCTTCCCAAACCCATGTTGTCTAAGACACTGAGGGAGTGATCCATTGGCCACCACATATACCCCATCTTAGAGGATTCACCCTAACCCCACAGGTTGAGTCAGGTTAAATTTTGTGACAAGAAGCAGAAGCTATGTTCTGGATGTATTTCACCCAACCTTACTCACTATTTCTTTTTTTTTTGTACTGGGGATTGAACTCATGACTTTGGGTTTTCAGGCACTGAGCTAAATCCCCAGCCCTCTATGTTTCATAGCCTAACCCCTTTAAAAAAGGAAGGGTCTTCTAAAAAGGTCTCTAAATTTGAGACAGGGGACAGATATCATTCTCAGGGACATAGAGAGGGCCACCAGAGCCCTGTCCCAGTTCCTAAGGTTGAGAGAGAAAGACTGTGAGAGGCACTGGCCTAATCCATGCATGGGTGAGGTGGACAAATCCTGATGACAGCAAGAGGCTGAGGAGGGAAGTCAAGACTGCACTTGGACACCCCAGATGAGGATGTCTCTTCTCTGTGCTTTGCAAGGCAGAAGGGGGGATGTGTAGTAAAAGGTGACCAAGGCAGTTTGAAACCTAGACAAGCTTTATTCCCAATTTTAACCTTGGAATCAGGAAAACTTTTGCACTAGGGAATGCACTAGGGACTAAGCTATCAAATTGTCCCTGGAATGTCTTCTTAAGCACTGCAGAGAGTTAGATTCCCACAGTTTGATGGAAAAGTCCCTTCTCTGTTGCTATACCATCCTAGAGCTTGGCCAGGATGTTCCTTACCAAGCTAAGAAAGGAGGCTCAGTGGGGAAGCTATAAATGACAATACTATGCACCAATTAGACCTGTTTTATAAAAGAAAGAAAAATGGAGTAAAGTGGCATATATTCAATTATTCTTTAACCTCAAATGACACCCTGAGTGGATGTTTCAATGTCCCATTGACTGTCCTCAGTTAGCTGCTCTGGGATGATTCTCCTCCCCTTATTTGAGTGAGGAGGGGCTCCACCACAGAGAGAGAACATAACCCAGAGAGGCCCCTTTTCATGTTTCTTCTTCTTTAAAAGAAAACAGGCACAGAGAAGGAAAGAAAAGAGGAGTGACAACAACTCCAGTTATGTCATGAACTAAAATAATAGTTGTGATTGACTCAAAAAGAGATCATGATCAAATACAGCTGAGCACATTTTAGTTTATAAACAATTATCTCATGTGTGCTTGTACATTTATTTGTTCAACTGTGCTAATGACAAGCTGCAACACCTACAGCTGTTTCATTTGAGCTCAACACTTTCTTTTTGCTTTTTAAAAAGACTTCTATGGAAAACTGTTTGTATAGCTTAAAATATTTATAGCTAAAATTCAAGGTGGTGTATAGATCAAAACAAGTGTCAAAATAAGTGTCATGAAAATTAAGACATGCTTCCTCTCAGGCTGTCAGTCAGTTAAAAGATTGGCTTTGTGAATGTAATGCCTATTATCTGTGTATAGTAACTTGAGGGTCTTTCATTGGTCAAAAGTCATATATTAATTTTTATGATACAACTTACGTTGACTTATAGATAAAATAAATGTCATTAAAGCTAAGGGCATGCCTCAACCCAGAGTGCCAGTCAATCAAAACAATGTCAAGATTGGCTTTGTGAATGCAATATCTATTGTCTATGTATTATAACTTGGAAGTCTTTCACTGCTCAAAACTAATGTGTTAACAGTTATGATCCAGTTCTCATAAGTCATCTGAAAAATTTGTTATAATAACTACATGGGAGCCCCTCAGATTTGATAGAACTTCTGGACAAGATTCCCTTGGTGAATAAAGGAACAGCTGCCTGGAAATAGTTATTCTGGTCTTTATTCACTAATAAGATCTCTAATAATTTCCACAGCCTTACATGACACCCACCTTAATGGACATTCTTATGTGAGACACCTCAATGAACATTGAAAAATGTTTTATTATAATACGTTGACACTGAATATCATTAAACAGTTAAGTTCTCTATAGATAAAACAATAATATTTTCTTATTAAAAGATGCTCTTGGTGCTAAACTAAATTAAGAGAAAAAGGTTTCCATATTGCTGTGACACTCGTTATTACTGATTTCATGGTGTAATAAATATATTCATGCTTTCTGGGTGCACAGGCCTTCAAAGATACAAAACTACAAGATATCTCATTATATTGACAACCTCCAGGCTAGGGTTGTTTATGGTGATATACTTTCTTTTAGACTCAGATATCTGCTTTTCTCTTACTTGTGTTCCAGCTATTTGTGATGAGGCACATGTCAAGCCAAGGTGAGACCACCAGCCAAGTGATAATGTTTTCCAAAGCTTATGTGAAATGTACTTTATGCATGTGTCACTATACTTGGGAATGCTCAGGCACTGAGCAATCCAGACAATGTCACACTAAAAATTAAATGGCACACTACTAAAGGGAAATAAATTAGGTAAAAGTTTCTTTATGTCCATTAGTATCTTGTAATTAGATAAAGATAACTAAACAGCTATTCTATGCTAAGATGGACATTTAAATGTGTTTCAAAGAGAAAGTCATCATGATAATCATGCTCAAATGCTATGTGACCACTGATCTCAAGATTTCTCTGTAAGACCTTATAATTGCTATCTGTTAATATTCTGCAGTGATTCATCTTCTACGACAATCATGACTGATAAGAAAGTAATGTTCTCTGACTATACTTTGTGTTTCAAAGGGTTGGATATCCTGATAAGATTATAATAGTTTAATTCCCTGCTTCCTCTTCAATACTGATGCAGCTGACCTTCAGGGTATTCAACAACTAGGCTTTAGAGACAAAAGTTGGAAAAGGTAATTGGGCTTAAAAGATAGCAATCATTTTGGCCCTGATCCTCGAAGGTCAGCAAAGTCCAGGACTTGAGTAAACTTCTTTACAGAATCCTACAAATTTGGTGACTCACCCAACCTCCTGAGCAAGGAGATTGTTGGAGCCTGGAGGACAGGAGTCAATCAGTACATGGTGTGCCAAAAAATAGGTCACTAAATAGGAAAAAATACTCCCATGCTTCCAAGGGGTACATGTAGTTTAGCACAGAATGGAACCCATACAGGTGACTGACACTGACAGAGGAGCCAAGGGGATCTGATCATGGTTCCAAAACTAAGAGAGCCTTAACTGACCTTGGTAAATAGCGGGAGGGAAAGCATTTTGGTTGACACAGTTCTCAGTTTAAGTTGGTGTTGGACATCCCGCAGAAAAGGCATATGAATGTATTAACAGTCTGTGCTAAACACGGAAAGAAGCTCCAATCCTGCCTCCTCGTGGCATTTGCTAGCTACACTTGCAGACAGGTTTAGAAGCCAGCTGGCTACATGTACTATTCCGATCCCTTAAAACAGTGTCTGGTGGGGCTCCTTCCCCAATCTGCCTTTCCATTCTAGTGCTCGTACGTTGCTCACACACACCTTAATCTCTTGGCAAAGTTCATTCTGCCCTAGAGGCTGCCAAACCCCAAGTGATCATACAGGTGAAACTCACATTAATGGTGCCAGACTGTCTTCCTCCGCAGCCCATCAGACAACCCTTCTTGCTGAAGATTCCCACCTACTACCCCCAACAGGGTCCTTACTCAGTTCGAAGAGGCCAGATTGGTCATTGCCTCTCACTTACCCATTTACCCCACGGCAGTTGGTCGGATGTCTCGGAAGGGGGAATGCAGCCAGAGGCAGGGAGAAGGGTAACACAGGATTTCATTAAGCTTTATTACAGAAAGTAATAGGAAACCTTGCTAAAGGCGATTTCTCCCTTTACAGGCAGACTCTGCATTTAGAGCAACTGAAAGACAAAAGAGGGAGGGAGAAGCTAGACTGAGACAGACTCCAAGTAGCACGATTACCATGGGGATTTATGGAAAGTTAACAAAGCAGCAAGGAAGCCAAAAACAGAAGATCAGGAAAACCAGCTCCCTTCATCTACCTGATAGAATGCAAGAGAGATAAGGGGCAGCCACCTAGGGCCTCTTACTAGGTAGGACACGAGCGCGCGCGCGCGCACACACACACACACACACACACACACACACATGTTCCCAGTTTAATGTCCTGTATTATTGACAGGGCCCCTTTGCTTTACCACCAACTCAAAGCTACCTTTCGGTGATGTCCTCTCCCTAATTTATCTATCCCAAAGGAACAGAAGAAATCAAACACCCAATGGAATACGGGCAAATATGCCTAAGTCAGAATCAAAGGCAGCCAAGAGAGCAAATCAGATAACAACAAGTTTCAGGTGTCCACATGACAGATGGCAACACCCCAGTTCCAAATAAAAGGGGTGTAAAGGCTGAGACTCCTGAGTATTTCACCTCCAATGCTCTCTACGCATCCAGAGTAACTGTCTGTCATCTCTCTCTCTTCCCCTTTCCTCACCTTCAAGTCAATGGTCTTCTTTTATTTTAAACTGTTTCTTAATTCTTTACTGATGCTGGGTTTAGGATCACAGGGAGCTGCATGTTCCACCAGAGCAGTGGTGTGGCTTGCTGCCCTCCGCTGGACGTGACAGTAACTGGCCTTTGGAATGTTCTAGGGCTCTTCGCTTCTGGTACTGCTGACCATGGTGAGATCAGTGGGTCCTGGGTCCTTGTCCATGTAATACTCCCTTTACTGTGGCTGGTTCCTCATTCTGTGCACATCATGCCAGTAGATAAGGAGTTTTTGTAAGTTCTAGCACAAGTGAGAAACTATGGGCAGGGAAGAAAACTCAGGGAAGACCAGCTGCCCTTTTGTCTGGAAGAATAGTCAAGAAGAAAACCAGAATGACAATTCTGAGGCCTCTGGAAGCCTGGCAAGTTCTCCATGCTATAAATTTGTACATGGGAAGCTCCAGAGAAGAGAGCTCATGGGGAGCGCATGAACAGTTCCCAGGCACAGCAGCCAAGGCAGAGCCAGTGCGTACAGTGCACGGGTTACACACAGCTCACACCAGAGAGCGTCATCAGCAGGACTGGGACTTACCTGATCCCCACCCCCCAGCAGCACAGAGATTCTGAAGCAGGGGCATCGCATTTCAGCACTGGTTGCTGTCAAACGTGTGATGGGAACAGTCTCAAACATGAGCTCCTAGTATTGACTTAATCTCAGGGTGTGGGCAGGATTGTGGGGTCTTAAAATCTGCTCTTACCTGGATCTCCCAGAGCTCCTGATACTCCTGCTCAACCCCAACAGGCTCCTGGCCTTCTTCTCTCTTCCCACCCTTCGCCTCCCTCCCTGCAGGATGACAAAGCAGAGGCCTCAGCTGACAAGTTAGTATGTGGCAGGCAAGAAGCTGGGCAGGTGGGATGCTAATGTGGTTGTCATGGTTACAGAGATAGCATATAACTCTAGGGATTATAGCAGCATCCTTCTGCTGGGTCACTCACAGTGCTGACCTCCTGATGAAATTAGAAGACAGTATGTGGATTTGTTCCCAGTAGAAACTGAAGTCACAGAGGAAAAGTGACTCACTTAGGGTCACATGGCTGTTTGGTAGCAAAGTCTTTTACTTCAGTGCGTCTCTCCTCAGACAATCTCTTGGCAAACCTCACATCCCCACATGGGGAGACAGTCAGGCAGGGCCCAGTCAGAAGACAGAAGTCACACAGCAACTTGGACAGGGAGAATTCAGTACATAAAGAAGTACTAGCCTGGTATGGTAGCACATGCTTGTAATAGCTGCACTCTGTGAGGATGAGGCAGGAGGATTGCCAGCTTAGGCAACTTAGCTAGAACTTGTCTCCAAAAAAGTCAAATTGAATTAAAACTGAAAAAGGATTAGGATTAGGGTGAGACTGAGCAACTCTCTGAAGGAACCACGCGGAAGGGGGCTCCCTCCAGGTGTGGAGAGCACAGCTCTATTGCAGAAGGCCAACAGGGAGGTCACGGGCAGTGGGGTACCCTGTGTGGTGTTGTGCCACTGGGACCTTCTGAGGAGCAGCACCCCAATGTGCCTGGCTGTCCGCCCATGGAGAGGTGCCTTGTGCTGCTGGCTGCTGTGTGCTACAGAAACTCCGAATGTAGCAGGAGACCAGGGGAGGGGGCAGTCCAGAAGCTGGAAGAGAGATCCCTTCCCTGCCAGCCCCTCCAGAAGTCTCTTGGGAGAAAGCTTAGTGCTGGGCCAGCTGGCAAAGGAGTGGTGTTCAGGGCCCAGCTCCACCATCATGACTTGGACGTCAGTGCATGGAAGAGAGAACTGAGTTCCTTAGTTGAGAATATTTTAGTATTACTTAGTCACTCAGTTCCAAACCAAGCTTCCAGAAGGAAAACTCTCCAGGCACAGGAAGGAGGCCAAAGGACCAGGAATTCAACAAGGAGACCATGAGGGTGACAAGCGTTCTCATCCAGGGAATGCTCTTGGGGAAGAGAAGAACCTGTAACAACTGATTTTTTCCCTTTCCAGTACTGGGACAGAACCCAGGGACTGCTGAGCTATCTCCCCCGTCCTCTTTATTTGTAAGTTTTGAGACAGATTCTGGCTGAGTTTTCAGGCTGATTTTGAACTTTTGATTCTCTTGCCCCCTGAGTAGCTGACATTCTAGGCTTGCACATTGTACTTCTTAACTGGAGTATAATTTAAAAATAGCCCAGTAAGAGGAACTAATATTGGCATTTGAATTTTTTGCATATTTATCAACCCATGTGAGGAAACCCTAGATCAAGTCAGCACATTTTGGCACCCAGGGAATTTTCACCCCCAGTCAGCACAGCCCATAGCATTGTGCATGAGTTTGCCTGCCTCTGAATTTCACATACAGGGAGTTTTACAAAATCTACTCTTCTGTGCCTAGGTTTTTTGCTATTATGGTTGGTCATCATTCTGTCTGTGGCATCCATTCATATTATAGCAAGAGAAGGACCCGAATAGTGTTTAAACATAAAAGAAAGCGAAAGGCAAATCCCCATGATGCCTGCTAGACTATTTCTTATGAAGACATGTCTGGTAATCAGCACATCTGCACACCTCCTATCCAGGAAGTAGGTTTGAGAATGTGTTTCTGGACCATCAGATCCATCCATGCCTTTCCTGGCTCTGAGGAGCTTCATCGCATAGGCCCAGCAACCCGGCTAAAGGGAGAAGTCTGCATCAGCTGGCAGGTTGGGCCGGGCGGGCTGCGAGGCGTCTGTGTCACTGCTGAGTCTGGAATTGGCATAGTGAGTGGGCAAAGGACTGGACCTTCGATGAACAGAGTTCAGTTGAACAAAAGGAGCTTGGGTTCCACAATGGGCTTGTCCTGTGTGGACACCAGGCAAGGTCTTAGGGCAGAGCATGGGGGCAGGTGAGTGTGACTTAGATGTAATCATTAGACAGACCCTAGGGCAGCTCACTTGTATCAAGAGTCACTCAGTAGGTGGAGCGATTTAGGGGCTCAGCACCCAGGGCTGCGGTGAGCCAGCAGGTGACACAGGGAGCTTTGCTATGAATTACTGGCAGGATTTTGACAGACTACATGGAACCCTAAGGCTAGGAGGGATAGGGGACCTCGGGAGCTTTTGGGGACTGTTAAGGCAGACATCGAGCTTCTTTCTCTTATTTGGCTTTTGTTTTTGTTCTGTGTGTATGTGGGCGTCCTCCCTCCTCTCTTCCCTTAAGGAATCTGACCACAGCCATCCTGGCCAGGGACCCCTCTGAACCGCCCCTTCCAAACCACCCCCTCCCACCACAGCTGGATCTGCAGACTCGTGCCACCATCAGCCTGGCAGCACACTCTGTGTAATTTCCTAAGCTTTGTCCTTGGGCAATCGATCATGAGCGCTTGTGCTCTCTCAAGCCTTATTCTTGTCAGGTAGCCACTGACCCCTTTGGTGAACTCCCCTGTCTCCACGATCCTACAGAATAACTCATACCCTCTATGAGAGCAGGTGTTATGATCTGTAGTGCCAAAGCGGCCCCCCTTTTTTTCTGCAAAAAGACCATTCTGTAGAGCTCATACCTCTGTGTCTTTTCCTTTCTCTTAACCCTCTCTCCCTCTAAGGTATCTCTGATATTCTCTCTGCCTAAAGCTTTGTCTCAGCCATTTTCTCTGAAACCACAGGAGAAAACCCCTGTGAATTCTCAGTCTCAAAAAAGGGGAAGCAAGAAGTAACATCCACCTCTTGTGCCTTCGGGGGTCCAGGCAGCCAGGAGGAGCAACAACTTGGTCATGGCCCCAGCAATGTGGGAAGAAGCATCACGAAGAAGAGGGCATGGTTGGGAGAGGCAATTGGTGATTTCAGGGCCAGAGCAGAGAACAGCTGATGAGGCCGGGCGCTGAGAAAACTGTGCTGCCTACTCTGGGCTTCCCCATCCAGAAGAGCTGTGAAGCTGGCTGTGCTCCAGGGCAAAGCTGAGGGCTTCGTCTGGCTGTGGAACAGAGTGGCAGAGGCCACAGGGGAGGAATAAAAATCTTCAGTTTCCTGCTGAGTGGAAAGTGAGTGGCAGGACAAGTGGAAACTTGCAGAAATGTCATTCCTAGGAAGGCATGTTAGGGAGAGAGCTGGGAAGACCCAGCATCCAGAACCGAGGCCATGTGGGCCAGGATAAGGGTGGAAGCTTTGGAGCCATGAAGACCAGGGCTGGATTTCAGTTCTGTCATCTCCCAGCCATGAGACATTGTGCAGGTCACTTAATCATCCAACACCAGTTTTCTTCATCTGTAAATTGATGTAAAGGGTGGATGCTAAAGTTAGAGGAATGTTTGCATGCATCCTGGCGCCCTAAAAGGTAGCCACTGTGTTAGCTTGATCGGCGCACACCCTAACAGAGAGAGGCGTGGGGCCAGAACCCGTGTGGTTCCTCTGGATCATGTGAAGGTGCTGGGTTGAATCAACATCATCATATCTGTGGGAGAAGCCCTGGCAATGTCGGTGGCCATAATGAACAATTCAAGTCTGATACTGGGGGCTTGAGAGTCTTTCCAGAGACTTACAGCCATGCTTGAGATCTCCAATTAGATGATTGGCTCAAAGTACAAAATAGAAACTCTACATCTTTGAAATTTAAAAAGGTTAAATTATCCAGGTTTGGTGGCACAGGCCTGTCATCCTAGCATTTGGGAGGTGGAGGCAGGAGGATCACTGTGAGTTT
>PVLA01015770.1:0-23688 GCA_004027455.1 Hydrochoerus hydrochaeris
TACTCTTCTTCATGATTTGCAGCATCTTGTTTCCCAATATTTATTGAGAATTTTTGCATCAATGTTCATTAGGGATTTTGGCCTGCAGTTCTCTTTTTTTAGTTGGGTCTTTCTCATGTTTTGGTACAAGAGTGATATTTGTTTCCAGGAATGACTAAGGGAGAATTGCTTCCCTTTCAATTTCATTGAAGAGTTTGAGGAGTGTCGGCATTAAGTCTTGTTTGTATTTCTTGTAGAATTCTGCACTGAATCCTTTTGGGCCTGGGCTCTTCTTTGTTGGTAGGAGCTTGATTGCGTTTTCAAATTGGGTTATTCAGCAATTTTACATCTTCTTGATCCAGCTTTGATGGTTCATATATTTCTAGGAATCTGTCCATTTCTTCTGTGTTATCAAACCTATGGAGCAGAGGTTTTTGAAATAGTTGTTGATGATCTTCTGTATTTCCACAGGTTTGGTAGTGATTTCTCCATTTTCATTCTGCATTGCATGAATTTGAGTCATTTATTTCCTTTTCTTAATTAGCTTGGCTAGGGGCTTGTCAATTTTATTTATTCTTTCCAAGAACAAACCCTTTGATTCATTCATTCATTGAATTGTTTTCTTAGTCTCTACTGCATTAATTTCTGCTCTGATCTTTATAATTTCCTCCCTTCTTTTGTCTTTGGGCTTGGCTTGCTCTTCTTTTTCTAGATGTTTCAGGTGTAATGTCAGGTTGCGTATTTGAGTTCATTCTGTTTTCCTAATGTGGGAACTCAGTGCAATAAATTTTCCTCTGAGGACCACTTTCATTTCATCCTGCAGGTTCCAATAAGTTGTATTTTTGTTTACTTGTAGATATAGTTTAATCTCTTGTTTAATTTCCTCTGCAAACCACTGATTGTTCAAGAGTGTATTATTTAATTTCCATGTGTTTGTGTGGTTTTTGCAGTTACTTTTTTCATTCATTTCCAGTTTCATGGCACTATGATCAGATAACATGCATGGAATAATTTCAATCCTTTGTATTTTCTTAAATATTTTCCATGGGTTAATATATGGTCCATTTTAGAGAATGTCCCATGTACTGGTGAGAATAATGTATATCCTGATGTTGTTGGATGGAACACTCCATATATGTCTATCAAATTCATTTGTTCACTGGTGTGATTCAGTTGTTATTTTTTGCTGATTTTCTGTCCTGTAGATTTATCCCTATGTGTCAATGGTGTGTTAAAGTCCCCTGTTATAATTGTGTCATTGCCTATTTGATTTTTCACTTCTGTTAATACTTGCTTTGTGTAGTTGTGTGATCTGGAATTTGACGCATATATATTTAAGATTGTTATCTCTTCCTCTTACAGTTTTCCCCTAACTAGTATGTAGTGACCTTCTTTATCTCTTTGGACCATTCTTGGTTTGAAGTTCACATGGTCTGCAAAAATAATACCTACCCTCGCTTTTTTGGGGGGTTCCTGATGCATGGTGTATTGTTTTCCATCATTTGACTTTTAGTCTAGGAGTTTCCTTTTGGGTTAGATGGGTTTCTTGTAGACAGCATATGGTTGGATGTTTTTTCTTGATCGATTCTGCCAGTCTGTTTCTTTTAATTGGTGAATTGAGGCCATTTACATTAACAGTCATAACTGTCATATATTGATTTATTGTTAACATTGTATCTTTCTGATGTTGTATCTTTACATTTCCATTCTGTTTAATTGTCTGTCTTGCTTATTGGTTTTGTCCTATGTGTATCTAGAATGTCTTTCAGTATTCTTTCTAGGGTTGGTTTGGTGATCATGAAGTTCTTCAGCTGTTCTTTGTCATGGAAGTATCTTATTTCTCCATCCATTTTGAAGGACAGCTTTGCAAGTTACATCAGCCTGTGTTGGAAGTCATTTTCTTTAAGGATCAGAAAAACTTCACTCCATGTTCTTCTTGACTTCATTCTTGGTGTTGAGAAGTCTGCTGTGATTCTGATAGGTTTTCCTTTATAGGTGAGCTCTCTTTTGTGTCTAAGAGCTTTTGCTATTCTGTTCTTATGTTGGATTTTGGGGATGGTGATTATTATGTGTCTGGGTGTAGTTTTGTTTTGGTTATGGCTATTTGGAGTTCTATATGCCTCACTAATCCATATGTCATTTTCTATACTCATGTTTGGGATGTTTTCAGGTATTACTTCTGTAAGTAGCCTCTTGATATCATTTGTGTTGTCCTCTTCTTTTCCTTTATCTCTATTAATCTTATATTGATTTTCTTTGCATCATCTTGCAGCGGTTGAATTGTTATTTCCTGATTTCTTCTTATTTTTAGAAGATCTTTCCTTTCCTGTTCACTAGCTGCAATCTTACCTTCAAGGTCTGAAATTCTACCTTCACTTTAATTGAGGCAATTTTTGCAACTGTCATTAGAGGTCTTGATTTCCTCTATATCTCTTTGAATCTGCTTAATGCATTCTGTTTCTCTCTTAAGTTGTTCATTCAGGGACTCTATCATTTTGCTTTGCTCCTCTAATTGTTTAACTGTGTCTTCATTGGATGCATTCATTATTTCTTTCATTACTTTTATCATATCTTCTTTTACCTGAGAGAATATTTCTGATTTGGCTTCCCTTATATCTTCCCATACTTGCTTCTTTATTTCAGTTGATATCCTTTCATGCATTTCAGGTATACATGTAGTATTTTCTTCTATGTACATGGCTCCTAGGTTTTCTTGGGATTGGTTGGAGGTTTGAGATTGCATTTTGGTCTTTCATTTTGTCATTTTCCTATATTTCTGTGTTTCCAGTGATTTTCCAAAGCTTTCCCTCATGGCGTGATACTGGCTTGGCTCCCCCTTTGGTGGGTCTAGGTCCCCTAGTTGAATGAATGTTGCTGGGCACAGTCCACTCAAATTTGTGGAACATCTGGAGCCTAGTCCAATCCCAAACCCTTCTGTGTTTGCCCTGTTGAGCTGCAACTCACCTCGCATTGCGGCACCAGCTTGGCTCCCCCTTCAGTGGGTCTAGCTCCCCTAGTTGAATGAAGGTCACTAGGTGCAGTCCCCTCAAACCCATGAAAACTCTAGAGCCCAGTCCAGTGATGTAAGGGGATCAATGGTCCCAAACTTTTCTGGGCCTGCCCTGGTGAGCTGCTACTTGCCACACAATCTTTTCATGTTTTCTGTTTCACATCAAATTAACTGTTTGGCTTTGTTATTTATTATTTAACTGATTAATTTTTTACTGTTATTTCACATGAATTATTTAGTTATTTAGGTTATTTTAGATTTTGAAATTGTAAGGAATACTTGCAACCTTCCATTCTTGTAGTACTCAAATTTTGTCTGAACTACTGAGCACTCAAAATTTCATCAGTCTCCACAGATTTTTTCAACTTGTATCATTTATTTAAGTGTAGAATTCTAATAATACTCAAACAAAAATATCTTTGAAGTGCAGAAAATACATGGTATTTCATCAGGATTCTCTTTGACAGTGCCTTACTTTCCCGATAAATATTTTTTTGTAATTGTTAAAGAAAGAAACAGTGCACAAGAATAAGAGACAATAATAGACACTATATGATTAGCAATAACACACATAGTCAAGTGCTTGGTAATTTTTATGTTGATGAATACTTGCATGCACATTCAGAGCTTTCAATGAGAAAAGTTAATAATTAGGTATAATGGCACTCTCTTAGGATTAGGCACAGTCTGAATCATGTGGACTGGATGTCTTCGATTATTTAGAAATTGTCATAAATTTCGGTCCATAACATGCAGTTTTCACAAAAAAGACCAGTTATACCAGATATTTGAAATTTAAGTTACAATATTGATCTCTTAAGAGTTCACTTGTGATAATATAAAGAAAAATATGTCTGATTGTTAATAAGGTATCATTAATACCCAAGTAAAAGAAAGAACATTTAAGGCTAGAATTCACTGGTCATTCTTGACATCATATATAGTAAAAATAACATGAAATATAGTAGTGTATCAAAACAACAGTTTGTTGCTTGGCCAATCTGAAAGTGGTACCTACAGAAACATTCAATCGGATTGGTTGATTCAATTAATTCTAAAGGAGTAGATAACTGTAAGGACTTCATACAGTATTTCCTAATTAACTCTAATTCACAAGATATAATTACAGTAATAATAATCCATTAAGGAGATCTTAGTGATGAGGGAAAATGATAATTCATTATGTGTGAATTAATTATGAATTAAATCTGAGTGAAAAATTAATTAATATGAATAACAAAAATGATTCATATTTTCAATAGGATAAATACTTTTTAACCCCTCAGGTAACACAGTAGGAATTATTGTCATGAAAAGAAATATAACTATTAACTTAAAGATGTACTTTACTGAAACCTCTGAAATTATATGTCATAGGTGTATGAATGTAATTTATCTGAAAATAATGTTTTTTATTCTTCAATCTTAAACTGCTAGAGAACACACAGATCACAGAGAAATGTTTTGAAGGCAACTTGTGATGGAAAAACTTCAAGTATCAATCTGTATTCAAAAGACACAAGATGATTAACTCTGGAAAATCTACATATGACTGTCACCCCTATAGGAAATCCACTTTAGATATTTCCAAGATTAGCGATCATAATGACATTCAAGCAAGGGTGGAGAAAAATGAATGCAATAGGTGTGTAGGAAAATCTTAAATCAATCTTCTAAACTTCATCAGCATCAAGGAACTCATGCTGTTGTGAAATCTTATGAATGTAATGTGTGTGGGAAGACATTCACTCATTATACTAGCCTTCAAAATCATAAAAGAGCACACACAAGAGAGAAACTATATGAATGTCATTTGAGAGAGATATGCTTTACTAAATTATTTAATGTAAGTTGCCATGCAAGAACACACAAAAGAGAGAAACCATATGAATGCCATCTGTGTGGAAAATCTTTCACTAAATCACCTCATCTTTGGCACCATATGAGAACACACACAGTAGAGAAACCATATGAATGTTATATATGCAGAAAATGCTTCACTGTTTTCCCATTTAAAAATTCATATGAGAACACACATAGAAGAGAAACCATTTGAGTGTCATCTGTGTGGAAAATACTTCACTTGGTCTTACTTTAAAATTCATATGAGAACATGTACTGGTTAAAAACCACATGAATTTCATCTGTATGCAAAATCGTTCACTAAATCATCTGACCTTAATCACCATGACAAAACACACACAGGGGAGAAACCATGTGAATGTCATCTGTGTGGAAAATGCTTTACAGATTCTCCTAACTTTACAGTTCATAGGAGAACACTCACTGGGGGGAAACCATAAGAATGTCTTATCTGTGGAAAAAACTTCACTCAGTCATCCATCCTTCACTGCCATGAGAGAACATACATGGGAGAGAAACCATATGAGTGCCAGCTATGTGATGAAGCCTTCCCTCAGTCATCTCATCTTATTAGGCATTGGAGAACATACACGATAGAAACCAGTTAAGGTCATCTGTGGAAAGGCCTCACATTTTCTCAAATTATTAGTATCAGGGAGAACAGAGTGGGCAGAAAGCTTATTAACATCATGTGTGAGGAAGTCTTCACTCTCTCATCTCACATTAGTAAAAAAGGTAGAACAGTCAAGAGTGAAAATATATGAATGTCATCTGAGTGAATAAAAGTTAGTCAATAAATTAATTCCACAAGCATCAAAGAAGACACAATGCAAAGAACCAAAGAACTTTCATTTGTATACAAAAACCTACCACCAGTCTTACATTGGAGAGCATGACAATACTCACAAGAGAGATAAATCATAACAATATGCTCAATATGTGAAATGCTTGTCATGATTCTGTACTTTTGTGATATGACTGATTACTTAAGAAAAAAGCATTGAATATTTACAGCATATATTCTGACCTCTTGTGAAAAAGCAAAACTTTAATGCATTTTCAGTGACCACTGCCCAATTTGCATCTGCTAAGAGGAGTTTTGTTGGACTCATCAAATTCACAGCATAGATAATGGACTTAAATAACAAAAGGAGGAAGACAAAATGCTCTAAAGGATAAAACTGCATGCATGTCTAAGTGTGTAGGACTGATAACCATATAACCAAGTTTTTGTTAGATTGATGAACAGAATTGTTTGCATCTTCACTGTTTGAATGTCCAATTTGTATGCTTTAGTTTTGTAACTTAAACAACTATTTCTAAGAGGACAATATGTAATTTATCTACTAGTGATTTCTTACTTTTTTTTTGAAATTTTGTATTATTTCCTACACTTTTTCTGTTTTGCTTTTATTTTCTCCTTAAATAAAATTTAAGAAATAAAAAAATAGCCTGGGATTTAGCTCAGCAGTGTAAGTGCCTGCTTGGTACATGCAAGGTTGTGATTTCAATCCCCAGCACACAAAAAATAATAATAAAATAAAAAAAGATTAGAAAAAGTGAGTTTTGTCAATTGTTAGATCCTTGTTATATGAAATACTATCTTCTCCTCTTTAAACTTCATCAGCAGTAGCTTATCCATTCCCAATTCCTGATTTTGATTATTTTGTCTTCTTTTCATTTTTTTGTCTTGAATCTATAGCATGCATTTGCTTCTTTCAAATTTAGGATGTATTTTGGCAGTTACAAAACCTTCCATTTACATTTTGTTATGGTGCTTAATTTTTTAAACCACAGTACAGCTGCTGCATAGTAATGGTCTTATTTATGCTTTCTTCCTTACATCTGACAGTGTATAATCAACAGGATGTAGTCCATCTCCTTGATTATGGAAAATTCTTCAAGGCACTGTAATTTATCTGGTTTTATTCTTTTACTTGAGTCTCCTGAATTACTTATAATTTTCAGTTCATCAATATCTTAAATATATGTCATTTAATTTTTAATTGTATTCATACTTTTTGGAATAATTGCTTCTATGACTTATAGAAATTATTTATGAAAATTGAAATGGTATTTGCCAAATATCTTCCAGAGAATATTTTTAAATTTTCTTGCATTCGAAATTTTGCACAGTATAATATCACATAGAATTTTTACTTCTTAAATTCTACTTTCTAAAATGTTATTCCAATGTACTTATATGAGATAATCTCCAACATTTATTTCATTTTTTCAGTTTACTGATTTTGTCTTCTGTAATGGACTTATTTAGTAGTATTTAATTGATTGATAAATTTGTAGATTCTCTACCTAAATGGGGAAATTTTCTCCATTCTTTGACATGTACCAATAGCTCAGAGGAAACCACAATCCCTGAAATAATAGATTATTGTGTGAGGCTTATATAAGAAAAATCATGTGATCTCTAAGCTTCTGTATCTAATTTAATTCAAGAACATTGTGGTTTCACAGTTCACTTATTCTTCATATAATGGAGTCAAATTTGTCTTTATTCACTGCATAATAGTGGTCCATGCTGTCTCCATAAATACCTAATCTTTTGAAATAATCTAATTAACTCACTTTTTATTTTATATTTATTTAACATTATTTCTAATATATTTGTATAATTTCTATGGCATTGGTAACTATTATTTTATAAGCAATTGCAAGTCTATTTAATACTTGTATGGACATATAGCTTATCCTATCTAATGAGAACACAATTATGTTCAAATCAGAATCAAAGATAATTTTTCCTAAATTATTGCTCAACAAATATTCTGACACAATCACCCACTGCTTCAGGGTGAAAATTATTGGCATTTCCTGAGCTTTGCACCATGTTGGAACTTAGTGTGCTGTGAGAACTGGCAGCCAGCTCCCATCCTGGTAAGCAGCTGTGGGCCTCACAAAGCCCCACTGCTCCAGAGCGAGAATTATTGGTACTTCCTGAGCTCTGCACCATGTTGGAACTTGGGGCACTGGGAGAACAGGTAGCCAGCTCACTGCCCTGGTAAGAAACTGTGGGCCTGACAGCATGCAGGCTAAGAAGAAAGCATTGATCCTCCTCCACCATTAGCAAGTGGGAGCTGGAGATCTGAGTATCTCTTGGGAGGATGAATATATGCAGTATGGCAAGTAAGGGGGACTTCCTTCTACCATCTCTTTGAAGGCAAATATTTTTATCACTGTTTTACTCAGCTCTGATTAATGTTACTGCCCTATTCAATATACTTTTTTTTTTAAAGTTTGGTATCTCATTCCATTTTGCATTACCTGATTGAAAGAACAGATAATATGAACAGAACAGGATGTGCTGTTCTGCCTATTGCTGTTGTCCTGGTGAGGTTCTGTGCTAAATTCACTGTAGCATCTCAAATGGCTTTGATCTGTATTGTTCTGCTGTATTTTGCTACCTTCAAAAAAATACATAACAAGATTCAGCAATTCCTGAGCTCTGTGTCATGTTTGAACTTGGGGTGCTGGGAGAACAGGCAGATTGCTCACCACCCTGGTAAGCAGCTCGGGGTCTGCCATTGTGCGGTCTAAGACTCAGACATTGATCCATCTCCCCACCCGTTTAGCAAGTGGGAGCCAGAAGTCTGAGTAAGTCTTGGGAGGATGAATGTATGCAGTGTGGCAAGTAAGAGGGATTTCCTTCTACCATCTGTTTGAAGGCAAATATTTTTATCACTATTTTGCTCAGGTTTGATTAATGGTACTGCTCTATTCAATATTCTGTTTTTATAAGTTCAGTATTTCCTTCCATTTTGCTCTACCTGATTGAAAGAACAGCTAATGTGAACAGAACAGAATGTACTATTGTGCCTATTGCTGGTGTCCTGGTGACCTGTTGTGAGGTTCTGTGCCAATTTCACTGCACTGCTTCACATGGCTTTGTTCTGTCTATATGTTCTGTATTTTGCTACCTTCAAAAAAAAGTAGATAAGAAAGGAACAAAATGCCCCCACAAACCTCTCTACTCCACTGAAGCTGATCCATGGGGCATGGATGAGGAGAAAGTAAAAAACAAAGCAACAGAATAATATAAGGTGATTAAAAAGTAAATAATAACAACAAACAAGTCAGTAAGGTACTGAGCCACCTGAAACAGGATATAACTAAACAGATAATGGACTTAAAAGTAAAAAGAAGAAAAGAAAGTGCTTTAAAGGATATAACAGCTTATTTATTTAAGTGTGTAGGATTGATAACCATGTTGCAAAGTTTTTATTGGATCATTAAACAGAACTGTTTGCAGCCTCACTGTTTCAATTTCCACTTTGTATGGTTTAATTTTGTAACTTGAACAACAATGTATCAGAACACAATATGTAATTTGTCAACTAGTATTTTCTTACTATTTATTTTTTCTCTGAATTTCTGTAGTGTTTCTACGTTTTTTCTCTTTAAATAAAATTTAAAATATTTCCCAACCCTCAATATATTGAGCTTTATCTTTTGAATAAAAGACAAGGCTGAATTTGCTCCTTTTACATCATTTTTCAGTCTTGAAAGACATAGATTGAATACAAATTCATTTCACTGTTATAGGAAAACAGATATTCTTCTGTGCTCAGAATAAAGCCTTTTAAATATGGCAGTACATGGAGGATTTGGAGGATTTGTCTGTATCTTTTCTGCCAGAAGAATCCATGATGGGCTGCTTATAACACACATAAGGCTTGAGTCAATTCCTGACTCTTACAACCACAGTGAGAGGCAGCTTGTGTATAGGTACTTGCAGTGTCCCCCAGGATATCTGCATACATCCCTGTTTCTGAATAAGGAGCTTCCCTGTCACACTTATGAAAGGCTTCCCTGCATTACATAGGCACAGGTGCATGGTCCAGGTACCCAGTGTCTTGCATCAACCTGCATCCCCACTAATTTACTTGACAGTTAGTAATAATGACACCATTTGATTCTAGTGTGAAGGCCTGAGTGATTGACACAACCTAGTCAATGGAAATACACATTTTACTACTGCTTTGACTATTAGACAGTCATCTAGCACAGATATGTTTCATACTCAGTAACATAGTTCTCTACAAAGAATACTATAGAATGATTTATTTGCATTCAGTGAACTGGGAAAAGATAGCCTGACACTTGGCCCATAGAAGAATCATCTGTGGGAATGCTGTCAGGAATGTTGGAAAGTCACCTATTTAAATGGGTTACATAGTCAGAGGGATCAATCTATCTGTAATTGTTTGGGTCACATGAATCGTGCTGCCATTGATTCTAAAATAATTACCAGTAATTTCCATAAACTAGCTGCATGTGATAGTGTTTGAACATGTAGAGTCAAAAGAGGAAGAGCAAATTGTATTCTTCAGTTTGGTCCTTATATGACTGGTGTTGCTTTGGGAAGGGAGGTTAGAGCACTGTCTCATGAGGGAAGCCAGATACAACCAAAAGCAAAAGAGCAGGATGCACACGCCACACAGACAAGTGGGAGGGAAAACCCTAGTGAACATTTGTTCTCATCATTCTATATTTCAAGCTTAGGGAAAATTAATTCTGCTCCCTATTTTGAAGCAACTTTTCATGTTTGCCCTGCTGATATTTTGAAGTGTACAAACTAATACAGTATTTTTATGATTACAAACTCTTATCTTTGGATAAAAATAATGAAAAAGCATGAGTTTTCTTAGACTGCCATAACATATCTAATGTGCAAACTCCACTGAAGCAAGTAAAATTAGAATCTCATAATGGAATTGACAAATACTTCGACAGGGTCTGGAGACAGTGATGGTGTTTTCAGACCTTTATTCACAGAATGTGCTATGGCAGAAGTTGGGATAAGGAGGGCATTTCTTTAAGATTATGGCAGCCAAAAATTTGAAATGAAAAGAAAAATGTCAGTTTTAGTAAGTGTTTAAATAAGTTACTGTGCATTGAAATGGCAGGATCATATGAAGACTGGATCATATGGAAAATGGCATGAGATTAGTGGAGTTTCCATGTTTTAGAGAAATTTATGTGGTTAGTGATTTCCTACTAAACAAACATCAGGAGGTCGTGTACTTGTGGTGTTGTGATTCAAGATGAAAAATAGAAATATCATCAGAGAATTCACGTGGAAGTCTTTAATGAAATTTACAACATTTGAGCAAAGATTCATACCAAAGATAAATGAAATAGAATTCATATTCAATTCTAGTTGGGTATCTTTATCTTTTTGAAATTTTTTCCACCTTTGTTTTGACTGGTTAATACTTCAGGAATATCAAACTCATTGTGTGGATGAAATGCAAATCATCCTGTTTAATGGGTACATACTGTATTCAGATAGCACAATGAAAGCAAGATGTTAATCATAGGTTTAATCAAGATGTAGCATTATTAAGACATGAAATGCATTTTTATATGTGAAAGTTATGAGGAGACATGATAATTCATTAAGCCCCTTCCCCACATAAAAAGAGGTGTGCATTCAAATGTAAATGAGTTATTAGAGTAGTGAGTCTTCATACACACCATAATGGAAGCATTTTAACTGCCACAACTGTAAATTATTCAGGGGAGCACATATATTAATGTCCACTCCCCTGTAGTTTTCATGAGCACTGTTTACAAGCAACTTTCTTCTTAATTACTGTGACAGGGCATGACAGCAAATGATGGCACATATTCTTCTGTAACTTTCTGAATGGAGCACATTGTAAGGACTAGACTGACAGGACTGAGGTTAGTGGCTGACACCTCTGGGAGAGACAGAGCCTTGTGTTGACTGCCCATCAATAATGTATCTTCACTTGATGACTCCCAGGAACATGAGAGAGGTCTACTGTCTTGTTTAAGGGAAGGCAATGAGGCATTGTGGGGATATGATGGAGACACGAGAACCGTTGCTAGAAACTGAGGGAAAACTACTAAGGCAGAGAAATCTATCGGGTTTGTCTACAGATGGAAGACAAAATGCACAACTGTGATGCCTAAAATAGCTATTTTGTAATGAAACAAAGATTTGACTTTCCCTGACCAAGGGCTAATAAATACCTTAGCAATACCATTCACAGTTTTAGCTACAAAACATCTAAGTTTGTAACACAGTTACTTAGAACACCACAGAATTTTAAGTTTTATCTCTGGATGAGTGAGACAATAATGAAGGTTGTTATCAAGTGTGCTGCAATTTTCTTTTGTCCTATAAGGGAAATCATACTTTTGTCAGTAAATTGCATGACTTGAAAGATTAGTTCATCCATTTCTAACAAAGTGCATTCTTATGGCTTTTTGTTATGCACACAAATTTCTTTTTGTATTGTGTTAATATATATTTTCAGTACATAATAATTATATTAAGTGAAGCTGATTGGTACCTCTGCATAACATTCTGCCTCCTCAATCTACCTATTTTTCAATAGTAGATACTTTTTTATCATGAGTCCTCATAAAGTTAGGTATCAGATATACAGATTGAAAACTATATTAATAGCCTAAAGAACTTATTAAACATATAAGACTGTTGTGCTAACTCAATATAATATTTTGGATACATTTCTGTACTGGGTTAGAGTATCTTTAATTTTTTTGTCATTATATGTGTGTGTGTATGTGTGAGTGTATCCTTAAATTTGAGAAGGCATATTTGCAAAAATAACTAATGTTTTTTAATTATTATTGTAGAGAAGGATTCCACTGCAAAAACCTTTTATTCAGTTTATCTGTTTCCAAACATATACACTGTTTCCAGGAGTTTCATATAACAAACTGTGCTGCTGTAAGCATGGGCATGTGGACATCACTGTGGAATGATGCCTTTGATGCACATAGGAAGATATCAAGGAGATGAATAGGGTGGTCAAATGGAATTCCTGTCTTTAGTTTTTTTCTCTTTCCATAATTTTGTTTTTACACTGCTGCTGCTACATTTTTTGGCGCAGAACATTAGAAATATGTTGACTTTGTCTATTTTTTGCACCAGATATTGAGCTCACAACTTAATGCTTCCCAGGCAGGCTCTTGTACCACTGAGCTGAAGCTTTGCCTTGAACCTTTGGAATATGATGAGATCCCACTTGTTAATGCTTTTATTAGTTCTTGTGTGACCTGTGTTTTGGCCAGAAACCCTTAGCGTTCTCCTTTGATTATAAGAGTTTTACCTATTTTCCCATTCAGCAGATGAACTATTTTTGGTCTAATGTCTAAATTTCTGATTCATTTTGACATTAGTTTACCAGATGGTGATGTAATTTTACCATTTCCTATGTTAAGGAGACTATATGGTATTTATACATGTGAGTTTGATTTATTTCACTTATGAGTATGGACTCAGGTTGACTTCATTTTATATATATATATCTCAATGTGATCATTCTTTATAGCTGAGTAGTACTCCATTGTATAAAAGTACCACAATATTTTATACATTCCTCAGTTGATGGACACTTAGGTTGTTACCATGATCTATCTATTATAAATTGTGCTGTTATAAGCATGGGTGCACATATATCACTGTGATAAGATGTTTTCAGTTCTTCTGGGAATGTACCTAGCAGTGGAATAGCTGGGTCAAATGGGAATTACAATGCCAGCTTTTTGAGGAATCTCCACACTGACCTCCACAGTGGCTGCACTAGTCTATACTCCCACCAAAAGCCTCTTTTTTCCCCACAGCCTCTCCAGCATTTGTTGTTGGTAGTTTTGTTGATCCTGGCCATTCTTTCTGGAGTGAGATGGAATCTCAGTGTGCTTTTTATTTACATTTCTCTAATGACCAATGATGATGATCATTTTTTCCTGTATTTATTTGCCATTTGTATTTTATCATCTGAGAACTGTGTTCATCTTGGATGCCCATTTTTGGATTGGGTCTTTGAATTTCAGTGGTCTGATTTCTTAAAAATCCTTTATAAGTTCTAGACAGAAGTCCTTTGTCTGAGGAACAGTTCACTAAGATTTTTTTCCCAGGTTGTAGGCTTTCTTTTCACTCTGCTAGAGATTTCTTTTGACATGCAGAAACTCTTTAATAAGATGTGACCCCAGTTATTGATTCTGTAAAGTATTTCCTGTGCAGTTTGGTTCTTGTTCCTGAATTCTCTACCTACCCCTATGTCTTCAAGTGTTTTACCTACTTTGTTTTCCAAAAGATTTAGTGTTTCCATTTTAATATGTAGATCTTTGATCCATTTATTTTAGTTTAATATATGTTGACAGGCATGGGTCTAGTTTTTTAATTTTCAGCATATGGATAGCCAGTTTTTCCAGCACCATTTATTAAAGAGACTCTCATTCTTCCAGTGTACATGTTTGGCCCCTTTATCAAAGATAAGGTGGTTGAGTGTGTTTGTAGTTGTGGTTGTATCTTCTAATCGATTCCATTGATCTTCATGTCTGTTTTTATTCTAGCACCATGTTGATTTTATTACATTAGCTTTGTAGTATAACTTCAAGTCAGGGATTGTGATGCTTCCTGCCTTGTCTTTGCTGCTTCGAATTGCCTTTGCTAGTCTAGGTCTCTTCTGGTTCCAGATGAATTTTAGGAGTGATTTCTCTAGGTCAATGAGGTATGTTAGTGGTATTTTCATTGAGATTGCATTGAATCTGTATCAAAATTTTGGGAGAATGACCATTTTCACAATATTTATTCTTCCTATCCATGAACACGGGATTTCTTTGCATTTTCTGAGGTCTTCTTTGATTTCATTTTTCAGGGTATTATAATTTTCCCCTGTACAACTCTTTTACATCTTTTGTTAGATTAATTCTGAATTATTTCATTTTTTTGGGTGCTAGTGTTTGCTTGTAGATATTGTTTAATTTCTTCTTTAATTTCCTCTGGGTCCAATGATTTCCAACAGAAGGGTGTGGCTTCTCTTATTTCTCTCTCAGTGATTTTGTTGTTAGTGTATCAGAATGCTATTGATTTTTGAGTGTTGACTTTGTATCCAGCTATATTGCTGAATTTATTTATTTAATATAGGAGTCTTTTGATGGAATTTTGGGGGTCTTTTATGTAGAGTATCATGTCATCTGCAAATAATGATAATTTAACTTCCTCTTTTCCTATCTTTGCTGTTTTTATTTCTCTCTCTTTTCTAATTGCTCTGGCCAGTATTTCCAGTACTATGTTGAATAGGAGTAGTGATAAGGGACATCCTTGTGTTGTGCATGATTTCAAGGTAAAGGCTTTCATTTTTTGGCCATTTAAAATGACACTGGCTGTTTGTTTGTCATAGATGGCCTTTATCATATTGAGTTAAAGACCATCTATTCCAACTCTCTGTAAGGTTCTTATCATGAATGGGTGTTGGATTTTATTAAAAGCTTTTGCTACATCTTTAGAAATGATTATGTGATTCTTTTTGCTGTATTGATATGGTGGATTATATTTGTTGATTTACATATTGAATCATCCCTGCATACCTGGGATGAATCCCACTTGGTCATGGTATATAATCTTCTTGATGATTTGCTGCATCCTGCTTGCCAATATTTTATTGAGAATTTTTGCATCCATGTTCATTAGGAAGATTGGCCTGTAGTTCTCTTTTTTAGTTGCATCTTTCTCAGGTTTTGCTACTACAGTACTACTTGCTTCCAGGAATGATTTAGGGAGAATTGCTTCCATTTAGATTTCATTGAAGACTTTGAGGAGTGTCAACATTAAGTCTTCTTTGTATTTCTTGTAGAATTCTGCAGTGAATCCATCTGGGCCTGCGCTCTTCTTTGTTGGTAAGGACTTAATTACATTTTCAATTTCATTAATAGAAATTGGGTTATTCAGCAGTTTTATGTTTTCTTGATCTAGTATTGGTGGTTTATATGTTTCTATGAGTCTGTGCATTTCTTCTGTGTTATTGAACCTATGAGAATAGAGGTTTTTGTAATAGGTGTTGATAATCTTCTGTATTTCTACAGGGTCAGTAGTGATTTCATCTTTTTCATTCCATTTTGCATGAATTTGAGTCTTTTCCTTCCTTTTTTAAATTAGGTTGGTTAGGGGCTTATCAATTTTATTTATTCTTTCAAAGAACCAACTCTTTGATTCCTTGATTCTTTGTGTTGCTTTCTTAGTCTCTATTGCATTAACTTCTGCTCTGATCTTTGTAAATTCCTTCCTTCTTTTGGCTTTGGGCTTGACTTGCTCTTCTTTCTTTAAATGTTTAAGGTGTAGTATCTGTTTTATATTTGTGTTCATTCTGTTTTCCTAATGTGGGAACTCAGTGCAATAGGTTTTCCTCTGAGGACCACTTTGATTGCATCACAAAGATTCTGGGAAGTTGTATTTGTATTTTTGTTTGCTTGTAGATATTGTTTAAATTCTTCTTTAATTTCCTCTGGGACCAATGATTTCCAACAGTGTTTTATTCAATTTCTATGTGTTTATGGGTTTTTTGCAGTTAATTTTATGATTAATATCTGGTTTCATGGCACTATGATCTGATAACATGCATGGGATAATTTCATTTATTTTGCATTTACTTAAATATATTCTGTGGGTTAGTGCATGATCTATTTTAGAGAATGTCCCATGTACTGCTGAGAAGAATGTATGTTCTGATGCTGTTGGATGGGAACCCTCCATATATGTCTATCAAATCCATTTGTTCACAGGTATGATTCAGTTCTGTTATTTCTTTGCTGATATTCTGTCTAGGTGATCTATCCCTTTGTGTCAATGGCATGTTAAGGCCTCCTGTTATAACTGTACTATTGCCTATTTGATTTTTTCATTTCTGTTAATACTTGCTTTTTGTAGTTGGGAGCTCTGGAATTTGGTGCATATATATTTAAGATTGTTATCTCTTCCTCTTGAAGTTTTCCCCTAAGTAGTATGTAGTGACTTTCTTTATCTCTTTGTATCACTCTTGGTTCGAAGTTCACATGGTCTGCAAACAGAATAGGTAACCCTGCTTTTTCTTGAGTTCCTGTTGCATGGAATGTTGTTTTCTATCCTTGGACTTTTCAGTATATGCGTTTCCTTTTGGGTTAGATGGCAGTCTTGTTAACAGCATATTTTTGGACCTTGCTTCTTGATCTATTCTGCCAGTCCATTTCTTTTCATTGGTGAATTGAGGCCATTTACATTCATATATTCATTTATTGTTGACATGTTATCTTTCTGATGTTGAATCTTTACATTTCCATTCTGTTTAATTGTCTCTCTTGCTTAGTGGTTTTTTTCTATGTGTATCTACAACGTCTTTCAGTATTCTTTCTAGGGTTGGTTTGGTGATCATGAAGTTCTTCAGCTGTTGTCATGGAAGTATCTCATTTCTCCATCCATTTTGAAGGACAGTTTTGCAGGGTACATCATTCTGGGTTAGAAGTCATTTTCCTTAAGGATATTCAACACTTCACTCCATGTTCTTCTTGACTTCATTGTTGGTATTGAGAAGTCTGCTGTGATTCTGATAGCTTTTCCTTTATAGGTGATCTATCATCTCTGACAGCTTTTAATATTCTGTTTTTATGTTGGATTTTGGGGATGGTGATTATTATACATCTGGATGTAGTTCTGTTTTGGTTGTGACTATTTGGAGTTCTATATGCTTCACTAATCTGTATGTCAGTTTCCATACTCATGCTTGGGAAGTTTTCAGCTATTACTTCTGTAAATAGACTCTTGCTATCATTTGTGTTGTCCCCTTCTTTTTCATTTATCCCTATTAATCTTATGTTGTTTTTCTTTGCATCATCCTGCAGATGTTGAGTTGTTATTTCCTGATTCCTTTTTATTGTTAGAAGATCTTTCCTTTCCTGTTCACTAGCTGCAATCCTATCTTGGAGTACTGGGATTCTATCTTCACTTTCATTGAGGTGATTTTGATTTTTTTTCTTATAATCATTTTGCACTTGTGCTTCTTCATCTAGTAAAAGCTTGTTTATCTCAGTTGCCCATTTTTGGATTTGGTCTGTGAATTTCAGCCCCGACTTTTAATTTTTTGTGTATTCTAGATAGAAGTCCTTTGTCTCAGGGACAGATAGGTACACTTCTCCCCATTGGTGATGTCACCACTCTGTTGCAGATTTCTTTGGATGTGCAAATACTTTATTAAGATGCAACACCAACTCTTGATTCTTTGCAGTACTTCCCATGCAGCCTGTGCTTTGTGAATTCTGTGCCTGCTCCTGTGTCTCAAAGATTAAAACGTACCTTCAAAGCTTTCACATTAATAAAATTTGAATGAAAGTTGCAAAATCTCAGTAATACCATGAAACTCCAAAGGATAGTAATTAACATGAAAAACTACATTGCAAACAATTAGATAATTTTCAACAAGTAGACAGATTTGAGATTTATCCAAATGAGGAAGCTAAAGATAGAGGACAAAAAATGCTGAATAATGCAATAATAAAGAATCAAATTGAGGCACAAAAAATCTAAATATTGAACAATCTTATTGTAGGCTATGCTGAATTCTACAGAATTTTTGGCCACTTAAAGCACCAAAATCCTCAAAGTCTTTCAACATTTGAAGAGATATAGTGCTTCTAATCTCACTTAAGAAAGATATCAAAACTCTTTTCAAAAACCAGACATATACTGTATTAAAACTGAAAAGTACAAATAAAATTATAAAAGAACATTGATGCAAAAAATCCTCAGCAATTTATTTGTGATTAGAATGTAAGATATCAGTGAAAAAAACATCCTCTATCATACATTAATAGTACATCAGAGTGGTAAGAATGGTTTAACACATGCAAATAATTAAATGAAATATACTACATAACCTGAAGCAAGGATAAAGATTACATGATCATATCAATAGGTGAAGAATAGGTTTTGGAGAAATCCAAACATACATCATGATTTAAAAACACTTCATTAAAATAGGTGAAGAAGGATAATAACTGAAATGGTTAATAACTATGGCTCACTAACGTCCAGGCTAATATTAAAGGCAGGACACTTAAAGCATTCCCTTTAGCAGTATAAATAAATCAACAATGGCAACTAATAAGGTATCTGATGTAGTGTTTACAACAGTGGGTAGAGCAATCAGATGAGGGAAAGAATTAAAAGTGCTCATGTAGCAAGGGGTGAGGTTTTTTATTGGCAAATGATATGATACCATGTATAAAGCACACAATGTAGTACACCAAGAAAAATCTTAAAATTATTAGTCATTTTGGCCATCTAGCAGGACAAAAAATTAAGCTCCAAAAAATCATTAGTATTTATTGTATTCCCATAGTGATATCAATAAGCATGAAATTAAGAAACCGATACAACTCAGATTAGCATCAGGGAAATCTGAAATCTGGGAACAGAAACAACCAAGGAAGTGAGAGACCTCTAAAAAATTGCCTCTGAATCTTGAAAAATTATATTGAAGAATAGATAAAATATAGTAAAACAAATAAATAAATACAAAGAACAAACACAGAAAGATGTACTTGGTCCTTCGTTGGCAGAACAAGCATTAATAAAATGTCCAAACTCTAATATATATATATGTATATATATATATATACATATATATATTAAATTACTTTAGTACATTGTTTGATAGATTCTTTTTCTTTGTGAGCTATTTTTTTTTTAGCAGACACACTATTTTGCAAACTTTGTTTTTGTTTGCAAATGCTACATTAGAAGTCCACCACAAACAGCTTTACTGGGAGAACATGAACATGGAAGGAATTCAGTTTGTGAAACAGTGTACTAGGGACACTCTTCAGTGACTTAGATGAATCATTACTCAAATTCACATGAGAGCACAGGACATCTAAAATAGCAAAAGCAATTTTGGACAACAAGAGAAACACAGGAGACTTCTCAATACCTAACTTCAAGTTGCTTTAGAAAGCAAATTTATAGAAATTACTCGGTACTAAAAAAAAAAAATGAGTGAACCAGTGGAACAGAATAGAGAATACAGAAACATTTGCAGATGCTTTCAGCTCCTTGACCATCTGCAATGTGGCCAAAATATAGGTTGGAGCAAAGACACCTTCCTTGATAAATGATGCTAGAATGTTTGTATAGAGGTCATGCATTTAATGAATGTTATTACATCACATGATGCAATAAAAAAGCCCAAAATACACTAAATATCTGAAAGTTAAAATGAAATCTTTGAAAGTCTTGAAAATAAAACAGGTGAAACACTTAAAGTTATATATAATGGCGAGAATATTCTGAATTGGACACTAATTCCCATCAAATGAAAACATCATAAAACGGGAGTATAGTTAAGTAACATGCATCTGTTCAGCACCAGGGTCACTGTATTACGGAGAAACAATTAACAGGGAAAATTTTTGCTAGAAATTCCTGAAATAAAAAACTACTATCTACAATAAACAAAGATTTAAAAATTAGATCACTTAACAGAAATGACCCAGTCAGGAAATGAGCAAGTTGGATGAACCAATACATATCAGAAGAATTACTAATGTCCAATAAACATGAAACAAACCCTCAACCTTTTTGGCCATGCATGGAAGAAGTACATATGAAAACAGCATGAAGGTTTCTTGCAACAGGAGGAATGGCAATCATGAAGCAGTTATAGAATGACAGTGCTACTCTGTCTGCAGGGAGAAGGCACACTTCTCCATCGCTGGTGAGATGTGAAGTGCTGAAGCCGTTAGGAAACCAGTATGGAGATTGAGCAGAGAAGTAAAGGAAGAAATGCCATATAACCCAGGTTTAGCTTTGTAAGAATTTTTCCAAAAAAACCTACATTTATTATACCAGAGTCATACATGCATACCAATCTTTATAGCAGCAATATTCTCAATTGCTAAATCCAACATCCATAGATACATGTGTTGCTGGTGTTCTGCAAGCAGAGGGGAAATAAAGGGTCACTCACCCTAAGGGTCAGCCAAATGGCTGCCTCCCGCCTGCTTAAGCAAGTAGCACTTATTGAGATAAAGAACAAAGAAACTCAAGTTGCACATGCTTAGATTATATAACTTGTTTGCTTCTTGTCCTTGCAGGACCGCATGTTTTTACCTTGGGTTGGGGACCATGGTTCAAGGCCCTCACTTTTTCCAATAACATTGTGGACTGGATGTGTCCGGGCCAAAATGGAGTCAGTGTGGTCTCTCTATCTCTCCCCCTTCTTTGTGCTTTGGGCTTTCTTATCAGGTTAGAAGCTGGTATTTTAGGTATGAATATTTTACATTGTACAAGGCATACCATACCAATTAAATAGATAAGGACAGTAACACCATAAAGAAACATTTGTTTTAGCCAATTTATATCTGATTACCATCCTGTAAGGAAATTCCATTATCCAGTATGGAGCCCTTTGAACACATCTATCTGTTTGATAAGTTCTTATAAATCATGAGGTTTCCCACTGATGGAATTACTTTTATGAAACAAATTAAAACAGTGCATTTAAGAAATTTCATTACTTCCATGATGATGCCATAGAGGTAGATAATCAAGTGAAACATGATTATCTAAAATTGCTTGTCAGAGTTCACTTTGTTCTTTGTTTAATAATGCCAAAGCTGTGAAGGTATAATGAAATTGTTTTGCCATGAAACAAGCTAGTGCCTTAACATTTCAATTGGCTCTGGCTGGCAGGGCAGGCACAGCAACCAAAGAAATACCTAAAGCATAAATTTCTGATTTGGTTAATAGGTTAATATAAAAGTCCCCACATAGGTCAGTGGGACTAGTTGTAGACCATTTGTTGTGAGGCAGCTTAAATGCAGGAGAAGGCAACAGTATAGTAAGGAGACTGAGGCAGCATTTTGTGTTAAAATTTGGCAGGGATATAATTGAAGGTCTACTCTTCACATGAGAAGCGCCATCCAGCAGGGAGACGATCATATCTGTGTCCACACAATATTGGCTCTTAACTAGGACAATTCCAAGTGCTGTTAGGAAGGCAAAGACATTAGTGGTACAATTTTCAATATGAGCACATGAGGCATTTGAAGTTGCTTCATATGGAGTGAACATTTTAACAGCATTATCAGGTGTCTTAAGGGTGGGAGTGCTCCAATTTGGATAGCTAGCATATGTTACAGTTTTGTTTGGAATAGTGGAGAAAATGGTGTAATTACTTAGAGAGGCAGGGTTCTTGCACAGTGGAATCAAACAGGCCCTGAGAATGTATTTTATTTCTGTCTTTTGAGCAAGACAGAAATGAGAGGCATTAGGTATTATTGCAAATTAAATCCAAATATTGCATTCCAATCTTTCTTGGAGGTTGTGGTACTCTAAAGCCCCCATGGTGGGTTATTAAAAACATATAGCAATAGAATACAAACAAGCATTAAAGAGCTCATTTTCAATTTGGTGAACACCATGGCAAGAAGCTTTTCTTCAGTGGGCTCCCCATTGCATGCATGAAGCAAGTGTTGTGCAGACTAGAGCAGCACCTTTATATCACCCCAGGTCACTGGCTGAGCAGTCCTCAGCCTGGGTCACTTTGGAGGCAGCTGAGCTTGGTTTAGGGAGAAGGGAAACTGTTGATGTGGATTTTGCAGCCTGTGGTGCCATTTCATTTTGTGTAGGGTGAACGCAGTGAGCAGCAATTCAAACAGGGCCTGTTGGGCATAACACAGAAACTTCCCCTCCTCCCCAGGGCAGCAGGGGTGCTTTCCACTGCCAGCCTGTGTCTGGGGGCACCCTGTACAATACAAAAGGCTTTGGTAGAGGCTCATCCTGGTGAAAATGTACTTGAACCCAGGAAGAAGAAAGTCTTAGTGGGAAAGACAAATGAGTTAAAGTGAAAAGCACAAAAGGCAGAGTAGAAAAAAACCTGTGCATGGGATGCATGTTTGGCCTTTAATTGCTTAAAGAGAAGAGCGTTGAGTGTACAATGAGCTTGTTCAACAATATCCTGACTAGTAGGATTGTAGGGAAGGCCAGTACCATGGCAAATTTGCCATGTGGAACAAAAGGAAGCTAAAGCTTGTGATGTATAAGCTGGACTTTTCTCAGTTTTAAGGGATTAAGGAACAACCATTACTGCAAAGGTAGCCAGAAGATGTTGGATTACATGTTGAGTAGATTCTCCACCCAGTGGTGAAGCCCAAATAAAACCAGAAAATGTGTCAACAGAAACATGAAGAAATGAGAAAGGCTTAAAGGAGGAACAGTAGGTGACCACTGTTTGCCAAAGGTCATTGGAGCAAAGGCCGTGAGGGTTGACAGAGTCACAGGGTAAGGAGTGAGGTGTGGTAGCACAGTGGGACCTGGCAGATAAAAGGGCTTTAGCTTCAGAGACTGGAATATGCAGCAATGTATGTAAGGAAGGAACATATTGATGAAACAAGGCGTGGCTTTCTTTGGCATTATCAGAGAGGGCAGAGAATGCATAGTGCTTGATCAGAAACAGCATCACATTGTTGTAAAATGCTGGGCAGGGGTTGAAGGCTGAGAATATGTAAAGAAACAGGGAAACATGAGCAGCACAAGGAAGCGGCTGTAAATGTAAAAGAAAGAGACATTAAGTGTGAGTTTGTTTCTTCAGCAGAAGACAAGTGTGGGACAACATTCTGCACATATAAAGAGCCAGTGTCTAACTTAAGGGCTTGGTATGAAAAATCTAGTAAAGCAAGTATAACAGCAGACATCTCTCTATGTTGAGCAGAAGTTTGTGGCAGAGAATATAGATGTTTCCAAGTGTTATTAACAAAATATGTTACAACTCTAGCAGTGAAGTCAGTGAGGGCACCCTTTAAATGGGTAGGAACATAAGTTTGAAGAGAAAAAGGAAGTAGGGTAATGAAGGACAGATGTGTGTCATGGAGAATAGGGAAAGAAATGGAACCACCACAGTCACCCAGAGTGACTTGAAGAGAAGCAGTAGAGCACAGCACAAAGGAGAAGTCAACCTTGGTGAGTGGTAAAACAGTATCAGTGAGATCAATTCCAAGGAGTGTAAGTGTAG
>PVLA01015771.1:0-23650 GCA_004027455.1 Hydrochoerus hydrochaeris
TGCAGCCAGGCTGGTCTCAAACTTGCAATAATCCTCCTGCCTCAACCTCCCGAGTGCTGGGATTACAGGCGTGCGCCATTCATTTCAAGTTCTTGAGTGTGAAATAAATTCCTGTTTTCCTTAAGTTACTGATATTTGGGGTTCGCCAAATCTAATCTTAGGTATTACTATTTTATTACTGTTTGTTTAGCTAGTTCTTCATTTTTAATCTCTATACACATTGCCACAGCCATTTTCTTCCTCCCTCCCTCCCTCCCTCCTTTCCTTCCTTCCTTCCTTCCTTCCTTCCTTCCTTCCTTTGTTTCTTTGTACTGGGGATCGAACTCATGACCCTGCACTTGCCAGGCAGACACTTTGTGCTGCTGAGCTAAATCTCTAGTCCTGTTTTTTTTTTTTCAAATCCATTTTATTTCAAAGAGAAAACAAAACAAAATTTCAAAACACATCTATCAGGGAACAACGGTGGTACATACATTGCACATTGCCCTCCTCAAATCATTCTCCCAGAGCACAGGACATCGAATTCAACTGTCCAAACAATGCCAGCACAAATCTTACTTTTCAACGAACTCAGAGAAATCAGTAGTATAACTATCTTGACTATTGTTCAGATAGTGTTTCTTTCAGCTTCTCTCACTAATGAAACAATACGATGAGTACATATATGTCTGATTTATTTCACTTTTGAGTATGGTCTTAACTTGCATCTATTTATCTGTAAAACTCTTTAGTTTATCCTTTATGGCTGAGTAGCACTCCGTTATATAAAAACACCACGTTTCCATCCATTTCTCAGTCAATGGGCATTTAGGTTGTTTCCAAAGATCTAGCTATTACAAATTGTACTGATACAAACATGAGTGCATATGTATCACTGTGGTATGATGTTTTTAATTCTTCTGGGAAGATGCCCAGAAGGGGAGTAACCAGGTCAAACGGGACCTCTAGTCCTAGCATTTGGAGGAATCTCCACATTGATACACCAGTCTACACTCCCACCAACAGAAGAGAAGAGTTCCTTTTTCCCCATGGCTCCTCCAGCATTTGTTATTGGTTGATTTTTTGATCTTGGCCATTCTTTCTGGGGTGAGGTGTAATCTCAGTGTTGTTTTAATTTGTATCTCTTGGATGACCAGTGATGTTGAACATTTTCTCATATCTTTATTTGTACAGCCATTTCCTTTGTCAAATTTATGTTCCTTTTTAAATTTTTAATTCTTATATGTTTGCAGTGTACTGATTCCATTTATCCTGGGAAATTGATGCATGTACTTAACACATCTGACTTCTTTTTTCATTCCCTTTCCTTCTCCCTCCATCTCTTGGTCCCTTTCCCTTTTGCAAACGTCCTATCTCCCTGTTTCCTATTATTTGTCTTTTATTTTGCCTTTTAATCTGTTTATACTTTTGGTTCTCAAATAAGAGAAACCATGTAATATTTAACCTTGTGTGTCTGAGTTATTTCTCTTAACTTTGTGGTCTCAAGGTGCATCCATTTTCCTATAAATAACTCACATTTATCCTTCTTTATGGCAAAGTAGTACTCCATTGCACATAAATCTATTTATCTAATGATGGATATCCTGGCCAAGATTTAGCTACTGTAGGTTGTACGGCTATAAACATAGGTATGCATGTATCATTGTAATATAATGTCTTTAACTCTTTCAGGGAGATATGTGGACAAGAAAAAACTGAGTTGAATAAACTTTCATTTTGTTGTTTTTGTCTTTTTGTTTTTGAGACAGGCTGATCTTGAATTCACTTATGTAGCCCATGCTACATAACAAACTCATGAGAATCCTCCTGCCTCAGCTTCCCAAGTTCTAGGTTTACAAGAATGCATTGCTACGCACAACTCTTATTTTGTTTTTTGCGGACTCTCCATACTAATTTTCACAGTGCCATAGCCATTTCCCATCACAGAGGCCAAGACATGTTTCCTGTTAATATTTCAGACTTTGTGAGAGCAGATCTGATCTCTCTTTTGCGTATTCTTGTACTGGTTTTTGTTTTGCTTTGTTCACCTACCTTCTTAAAATTTCCAAACCATTCCTATCTCATGCACTTTACAAAAGCAAAACGCAGAGGATGAATCTACCATCTCCAGATCCACATCTTATGACAATAAGTGCCAAACATTTTTTTTTCTAGCCTCTAAACTTGCTGTCCACACAAAATTTCACTGATACCCAGATATGTAAAAGAAGGCAAGACGTGGTCTGATTGCCAGGAGTTCTCCTCACTCTCCTCTCTGGGAACCTTCACATCCCATCTCCCAGCGAGCTCACCACTCCCCTGGGACAGTTTGAGAAGCACCGATGCATGGCTTAGCTCTTGGCAGCCTGTGTCACCTGCTCCTTGGTGTGTTCTGGTCCCTCAAGGCTAGTTTTCTGAGGAACACCTCAATCGTATCCTAGGTCCTCTTTCAGGGTAGATGTTTCAGTGTAAGGTCATGAGTGTGTGTGCGTGTGTGTGTGTGTGTGTGCGCGCGCGTGCATATATAATCATGTACCAAAAAATATGCATGTTAGCAAAAAAACTTTTAGATGTAAGGTTGGGAACACACAAGTGTATGTATACATATTATATGTACCATACATACGTGTGTATTTTTATCAGAAAGGAGAAATATGTTATTTTTAGCAAAAACAACAAAATAATGTAATTGTCAGTAATTCTCCCTCTCAGAGGTGAGTGTGACCATCCCTCGTGGGGAGGTAAATCTCACACTGTCTCGTTTTGTTAGCAAAGGCAGGTGAGGAAGGCAGGCCTCCTAAAGACTCCGACTGATACAGAGGAGACTACTTTCAAAATGTTTGCCCCCTGCTTTGGAGGCAAAAAGTGAAGACCCAGAGAAAGTGGGTTCTGGAACATTTCAGCATGATACTGGATGTGATTTCAATGAAGCCTAGAGAACATAGACTGTGCAGCATGGAAAACCAATATGAACTTTCCAGGACAAAAGGTGAAAGAAAAAGAAAGCATTGAGGCAGGCGTAGGAGAAAACAGCCAATGAGAAGAGTATAGGAGGGGTTTGCAGTGCTGTCCTAACAAGCCCAGGCCTCACACACTTCAAGTAAACACCTGCCACTGAGCTCCACACCTGCAGCCCACAGTTACCGGAATGCTTAAGAACAAAGACGCGATTCTAGTTAGTGGTTGTTTACTAATGTGTGTAGCCCGGCTTCCTGTACCTGTGCTGTGGCTTATCTATTTTAGTTTTTTGACTTTTGCTTCTTTGTCTTTGTTTTTTGAGATAGGGTCTCCGTACATAGTTCAGGCTGCTCTTTGAACTCACTAGGTACCCAGGGCTGGCCGAGACCCATGTAGCTCTTGAAGTTCTTGGGGTGAAGGACTGCGAGAGGGTGAGAAAATGAGAGATAAAAGCTAGGGTCAGATGGAGCCCTTATTCTCCTGATGGGAGAGAAGGAACTGCTCAACCACTGTAGCACTTGATTTTTATACTCCAAAGAAGAATGTCAACTTCAACCCCACTGCCTTGCAACTTGTTTGCCTGGCTGGCCTGTGCCCCATACCTTCTTGGTGCTGGAACAACTTGTTTACATAGCTTATTTTGGGCTCTCTGTGTTTTGGGGGCTGTCCTTGTTTTAGGCCCACAGGTGTGATCAATCTCCAGCTTCAATGGCTCGCTACAGCCTTGAACTCATGGAGATCCTCCTGCCTCAGCCTCCAGGGTGCTGGAATTACAGACATGGACTGCCACACCCAGCTCTACTATGGTTTAGAAATTGTTTGAGGATGTCCTCCCAGGATTCCTATGTTGAAATGTAGTCACCATTGTGAGGTATTATGACAGGGAAACAGCAACCCTTGATGGTTTAGGTGTTTGGAAGTGATGAGGATTAGGTAAGGCACCGTGACTGAACGCGAGTGGCCTTGTCTGAAGAAAAACATACGTACTGCTTTGAAATTATCCCAGTACAAAGGCCATTCACAGATCGGAGCCCTTGAACTTCCAAACCTGAGATAAGTAAACCTTTTCTTCTTTATAGTTATCTAGTCTTGGGGATTTCATTATAGGACTACAAAACAGGCTACTACAACTCCCAACTCTGTGTGTGTGTGTGTGTGTGTGTGTGTGTGACATTTTGGGATTGAGCCCAGGGCCTTCTCACTAAACTACATCCCCAGACTGTTTATTTATTTATTTATCTGTTTATTTTTTATTTTGAGGGTCTTTTGCTTTGTTTTGGTTATGTTTGTTTGTTTGTTTGTTTTTGAGGCAGGATCTTGCTATGTAGTCCAGGCTTGAACTCACTATGTATCCCAGGCTGGCCTCATACTTGTAGCAGTTCTCCTGCCTCAGCCTTCTGCATGCTGGTATAACAGGCATGTGTCGCCATACACAGCCAATGTTTTGTTTTGAGACAGGGTCTAAGTCACTAAGTAGCCCAGACTGGGCTGAAACTTTCAATACTCATGCCTCAGCCTCCCAGAGTGCTGGGATTACAGACGTGCACACCACAGCCGGCTAATTAACCTTACACATTTTTTTCCAGTGTTGAGGGTTGAACACCAGGCTTCACACATGCTAAGGAGTGTTCTGTCACTGAGCTGTGTCCCCAGCCCTCTTTGTTTTGTTTTATTTTTAAACTTATTTTTGGTGCTGAGGCCTGACCCCAAAGCTTCCTGTGCCAGGCAGGTGCCCCAACACCAGGCAGCAACCCAGTCCACAGTCTGTCTAACAGCTGGACCTAATGCTCCCCAATTTGAAATTTTTAAAAACTCTAAGCTTGAGGAGAAAAAAGATTTTGGAGGGACATTTTAGAGGACTAAGATGACTGAGACACGGGAAGGAATGATTAAGCCCATCTCCAGTTGCATGAAGGGTACTTTCGTTGGGGATCCTGACACACTATTCTCTCAAGATGGTGATGCCAGTGACATCAGCCGGGCAGTTTCTGGAGCCAGGCCTCTGAGCAGATGTCAACTCGCCATAGTCAGATGTCCCAGCAGAGAGGAATGGTTGCCTACATTCACAGCGCCAGTCCCACTTCCCATGGTACTGACAGAATCTTAGGTATTTTGGGCTGGAGATTTAGTTCAGCAGCACAAGCACTTGCCTGGCAAGAACAAGGTCATAAGTTCTATCCCTGGTACCAATACAAAAAAGTCCAGCAGCTTGACTGTTCAGGTAGCACATGACCATTTGTTTCCAAGGAGCTGAAACTCTTCCCTCGTGGTGCTTGGCCTAATCATACTCTTTGTTTCCCTTCCAATCATTGGTGGAGACATGAGCAGGTGGTGTGATTCTGACCAGTGAGATAGGAGTGGAAGTCTGCTGCAGGAGGGAGAAGGACTTCTGGGAAATATTTTTAATTTACAGAAAGAGTTCCTCTTTATCCACTTCAGAGTTATCATCTGCATGTGAGGATGAGATTGGACCCTACAGCGAGTGCCAAGTGGGTCCATGAAGAAAACCCACCAAAGTCATATTCAGGTGAACCAGCTCACTGAGTATGAAAGGTGTCATTGACATCGCCTTGGATTTTGAGCCATTGAGTGAACTAACCAACAATCATGATAGACTTATCTTCATCTCAGGGGATCATTTTTCTTTTATTTTTATAGTGGGAAAAAATGTATATTTAGAATTAACCAGAAGTCAGGCATGATGACATTCTGGGAGACTGAGGCAGGGCTCAGGGTGAGATGATAGCAACTGAGAGGAAGGGAAGAGCTTGATGCTTGTATTGTTTGGCTGACTCTGCAGGCCTGGGGCTGGTGATTGGAGCATCTACCTGGAGGACGCAGTACTCACTGTGTCAACCATGGGGGATTTCCTCCTGTCTTGTTTTTGAAACCCAATGTTTTGTTCCATTTTACTGTTGTTTTTTATTCCTACATCTGATAACATGAGCAACTATTTTGAAGATAACAATGGATAGTATTATTCTAAAAGTTTTATTTTGTTCTGATGTATTGTTTTGTTTAATTCAATGCTATTTTTTGATTGGTTTTACTCTGTTTTGATTTGTTTGATTTTGATATGTCTGATGGTATGGACAACTATTATGAAGATAGCAAGATACATTATGGTAGTAGCTATTATGGTTTGTGTTTGGATGGCTCCCAAGCCTCATGCAGTCATGGAGGCAACTGAGTCTAGCACTTGTGATTGGTTTATTGCCTAGTGCTGGGGTTGCTGGTGTGAGTGCTGCACCCACATGGGGTGGATAGCTGGCATACAATATAAGGAAGGGAAGGAGGCATGCTTTGCCCTTTTTGCACACCATGCCACCCTGCCTTAGAGCCAGCTGAATATGGATTGACACCTCTAAAAACTGTAAGCTAAATAACCTTTCCTTCCTTCATTTTGGACATTAGGTATTTTGTTCCAGCAGTGAGAGACAAGTAACCAAGATAGTAGCCATTGTTGATTTTCTATTATCCTGTTTTAAAGTTCTGTAACACTTTCACTGCTTTGTTTTAATTAACTTTTTTCTGTTTTGTTTTGTTGGGTTCTAGTCTCTTTAAAATAAAATAAAATTTTAAAAAGGGGGTAGAAGCTTCCTTCTTCACTTCTGGGGCCACTCTGGTGAAAGAGCAGGTCTTCCTTTTTTTTTTTTTTTTTTTTTTTTTTCTTTACAGGTCAGGTGAGGTAGGATTTCCTATTCTATCCTAAAGTACCTGATTCCAAACCACAGAAAACCATCACTCTTATATCCTAAGCCATCACCATATGTAGCCAAGTCTTCTGTTTAAATTTTCTCGCAGCAATTTCCTTAACCTTCCCACTGCCAACCCACACTTCTCTCTGGCACTTCCCTTCTGGATTATTTACTAACACAACTGCTTGGCTCATTTCCACTCTCATTAGTCTATTATTTTTCAAACAAAGACTTTCTGTGGCAAACATCTGGAGACTCCCAACTTTGCACTGTGGCTAAATTCACAGTTTTCATGTTGGCTGGATTCTTCACTTAGTTTTCAAAACCTTCAGGTAGATGTTAGAGTACCTAGTTCACCAGCCCAACTGCATTTCAGGCAGCCTCACCCCCTGCTGGGCAGCACAGGTAACACACTATCCAGTGCCCTTGCTAGGCAAGGCCTGAGCACAGCTGGCCAGCCTGGTGACAGCTATGTCTAGAGGTCAGGTATTGTGCACCTCTTGCCCCGGAAGTAGAAGTTCAGTATCCTTCATGTTTCAGCTGCTCTTAATGACTTCTTTCCCTAATAAATTTCTTCACCTTTTAGATTTCTGGCTTCTATTTTGACCTCTTTGCTTTTGCTTTGTCTTTATTTTTTTCTCTTTGAGGGATTTACTAAAGTTTCTTCTTTATTTTGACACTTATACTTTAAAAAACTCTTTTCATTCTCAACTGCCTAGCTTTATTTTTAACATATCTTATACCTTTCTCACTTTCAAACTTACCTTTTTATTTCAGTAGCTCTAGCTTTTCACATTGTTTATTTTAAATCTTTTACATCTCGCATTTTCAAGCATCTTACTTTTTAGCTTGCCTTAAACTTTTAGCCTTTAATAGTACTATTTTTTAATTTCTTTCTTAGATGATTCTTAATTATAATTCCTTTAGCTCTTTGCCTCTCATTTTGCTTTTTTTCCTTTTGTCTTCCTCCACTAATACATTTTCATACTTACAATTGGCTCATACTTTAAAATTACTAAGGAGGGATGTGATCAATCATACGGCACCCACAGTCCAAACCCGGAAGATTTCTGGTCTTCTCCTCTCTACCCAGAATTCCCGTACTGTGATCTTGTGCATTAGCTGTCTCAGATTTCCACATTTATTTGCCTCCCTTCGTGCCAAGCCCCGGAATTATTTCCAATAATAAAGTTCTCACCCCTTCCCCCACCTCCTTTATATATATATATATATATATATTTTTTTTTTTTTTTTTTTTTTTTCTTTTTTGTGGTACCAGGGATCGAACTCATGACCTCGCATTTGTCAGGCAGGTGCTTATGCCACTGAGCTAAATCCCCAGCCCTGATATATTTATTTTTTTAAGAGCAGAAATACTTATTCTCCTTTCCATCTGTATTGAGAAGCCCGTGATATACGTACACACACACACACACACACACACACACACGGACACAAGCACACCCCATCCCCCTGGGCACAAGGCTATCCCAAACAAGGATTTACAACCTAACTCAGCTGAGCCATCCTCTCAGTGGACAGCCCACTCATGTCAAATATCAAGCCTGAGGAGACAGAGGACTTGGTTCCCCCTACATCATGGAGAAGTTCTGTAGGCACTGAGATGCAGCTAACATCACATTCACTCTTCTCCTTTTCCAGAAGGGGCCTGGGTGCTCTGCTAGGGAGATTCACTTCCCACACAGCCCGCCCACTCATTGGCCCACCTGCTCATCCATCCATCCCCAAGAAAACTTGCAGAGCAACCTTTATGTTAGGGTCACAACATCAAAGGAGATAGAAGCGGGCCCTACCCTTCTGATGTATTTTAGTGAAGGAAGAGAGACCGTAAGTAAATGGCTGTACACAATAAGTGCTTTGAACACAAGAAAAAGAACATTGCTTAAAACACGGGTGCTAGCTGCCAGACTACCACTTGGGCCTTCTGTAGGATCCAAGGGGAAGAATTCTCTCCACAGAGCCAAACCTGCCCTATTCTTCACAGCCTGACACTATGCTGTCGCCCAGATATAGGTAACAGCCCTCTTCTACCCGAAGGCGCAGATCCTCAGCCCACCCTCCAAGTAGCTTTGGGTTTCATCAGATGCAGAGAACTGGCCACGAATGCCTGCAAATCCCCATGTGAGGTGATCACGCCCGCAGCTGCAGCGTCTGTCTGCGCTGAGCTGCATGATAAAGGCCCTTGGCTGCACATGTTTACATCCGGTTAACACTGTGCCATGTGGTTCTCAGGGACTGAGGTTCTGAGTTATCAGCTTTTCTATTGGCTGTGACATAATACCCGACATAAATCTAATTAAAGGAGAGAAGAGGTTTGTTTTGGGTCACAGCTTCAAGGGGTTCCCTCATGCTCAGCTGGCTCGCTGGCTTCCAGACCTATGGGGAGGCAGGAATGTCATGGTGGAAAGGCATGTTTGAAGCAGGCTGCTCCCCCCAAGACAACCGGAAACAGACAGAGAGCCAGAGAGGAAAGGGCCAAGGATGGAATGCGGCCCTCCAAGCACACCCCAGTGACCCACATCGGTTTATGTTTTGTTTTGAGACAAGGTCCCACTGAGCTGCCCAGGCTAACTCTCATCTTGTGATCCTCCTGCTTCAGCCTCCCAAGTAGCTGGGATTACAGACATGTGCCACCACTCTCAGCTTTGGGGGACATCTTAGATGGAAACCGAAACAGTTTCCTACTTTGTGACAAAGGCAATTAAGACCCTGACAACAAAGACACCCGCGCTCCTTTTCCTGTGTCACTGGGTTTTACTATGTGATGTCTATCAGACTATGAAACTTAGCGACAGCCTTCTCAAGCTGGGCTGTAGCTCAGGAGTGGAGCACTTGGCCAGCATGATTGAAGCCCTTGTTTTATTCTGTACTGAAGACAAGAAAGAAAAGAATTAAGTCTTCTCCCATATTCAGGCTTCATTTCTCCAAATATATTCAGAGTTTGGAGAAAAGAAAAAAACATCTGTGAAACCTGGTAACATCCTGTTGTTTGGGAATTAGTCAACATTTTTAAGGGACAGTTAAAAGGTCTTTCACACATCCTAAACGATCAAGTTTAAGAATAACACCGCCAGGTATGGTGACCCATGCCTGTAATCCCAGCACTCAGAAGGCTGAAGCAGGAGAATCACTGAGTTCCAGGGCTACCTGTAAGGAGTTCCACAAGGTCAGCCAGTCTAAACTACATGGTGAGTTCCTGTCTCAAAATACTAAATTAGAAGGAAGGCAGAGAAGGAGGAAGAAAAGATGACCGATTTTTATTTATTTGTGGAACAAAAATACCTGAAAAATGAATAATGTTCTCAAACTGTGTACCCAGATACCCTGGGACACCACAGTGAATATTTTAAATTTTCAGTAGACACTTGCTGTCTGCCAGACGCCAGGCAAACTGCTAACTCGAGCTTTACCACTAGATAACTATGCTCCTTTTAATGTGTCACTTCTTTGCAAAGCTAGGTTTTTGGCAGTTGCTCTGATAAAAAGCAGATGCCACATAAAAATGAGTGTGGGACAGGAAGTGAATGTGGCAGCATCCAAACTGAATCTTTTGTCCAAGCTGATTCTGTTTCAGGAGGGTAGAGTGACATTTGGGACATAATTAGGTTTGATGAGGTCATAAAAGTGGGCCCCTGTGAGGAGATTAGTGCCCTTGAGAGGAGCAATGCCTGTCACTCATTCGCTCACGTTCTCTTTCCCCCCTCTTTCTCCTGTCCCCCCAACAGCACTCACCAGAAAGCACACTGGACCAACTTGGCTTTGGACCCCTTTACCTCAGAACTGTGATGTAAATGTTTCTGTGTTTGGTCTGTGGTTTAACCCTCTGGACAGGGGCACTGGGTTATAGCACATGAGGAAGGAATGTGAGGAATCACAGCAGGCTGAGGCAGGTGAGTCACTGAATTTCAGGCCAGCTTGGGCTACACATAAGTTCCACAAGTTCAGCCAGTCTAAACTACATGGTGAGGTCCTGCCTCAAAATACTAAGATTAGAAGGAAGAGCAGGGGAGAAGGGGGAGGAGAAGATTGGGTTTTGCTTATTTGTGGAACAAAGATATCTAACAAAGTTTCAAAGAACTTTTATCATAATGTATTGCTAGGATTTTTCTATTTTTATTGTTAATTGTTATTTATCTCTTACTTGATGAATTTGTAAATTAAATGTTGTACACATATGATCAGAAAAAAAAACATAATCTACACAGACAGTCCCTAATTTACAAAGACTTGGCTTAAAATTTTTTAGCTTTACAATGGATTTATCAGATTATTAAATGAATTAAACTTACTATGACTTTTTTCTCCTTACTTGTAATGTTTGTCCAGCAAAACCCCCATCGCAAGTCAAGAAGCATGTAAGGCTCAGTACTATCCACACTTTCAAGGAAACATGGGTGCCTTAGTTACTTTTCTCATTGCTGGGATGAAATACCCAATGCCCACAAGTTAAAAAAGAAAAGTGATTGCAGCTCACAATTCATAAGGTTTCAGTCTACAGTTGGTTGGCTCCAAGGTAAGGCAGCAGGACAGAGGGGATCACAGAGGAGAAACAGTCCATGGCAGGGCAGGCAGGAGGTAACAGGTAACAGGCAGCAAAGCTGCCCTTTGCCTTTTACCTTCTCCAGGCTGCAAACCTTTTGGGTGTGTTCCCACACCCAGGTGGGCCTTCCCCATATCCACACCCAAACCTGTGATAAGCCAATCAGTGGACTGATACAGTTCCAACATCCTTAATCTATATTCACACACCCCTAGATCCAGCCACTTGTGCAAAGCCGCAGCAGAGAAAGGGGACCACTGTGTATTCCTGATCACAGCTGATTTACTCAGTGCTGCATTTCAAGGGTGTGGGCTTCAAGACACCAAAGCAATAGCATCATCTTGTTTTCTTTTGTGACCTCTCAAATCAGAATCAGGCCCAGGTACCAGAGTTCAAGAACTGCTGACCACTACAGGGCTTTGGTTTTGAAATACTTTAAGCTCCATTGACATTATTTAGGTATGTCATCTGGCTTTCTGTGTTTCTAGTTTACACAAATCATTAATAAATTGATGTGTCCTGGCACAGGTTCAGAAATACCTAAGATCTCTCTCTCTCTCTCTCTCTCTCTCTCTCTGTCTTTCTCTCTCTTTCTCTCTCTCTCTCTCTGTCCCTCCTCCCCGCTCCTTCTCTCTTTCCCTTCTTTATTGGAGATTGAACTCAGGGCCTCTCCACTGACCTGTATCTCCAACTCTTTTTAGTTTTTATTTTGAGACAGGGGGCAACTAAATTGCCTAGACTAGATTCAAATTTGCAATCCCCCTGCTTCAGCCTCCAAAGTAACTAACTGGGATTGTAGGTGTGTGCCACTACACCCAGTAAAGCTTCATGTTAAAAATCCTTTTATTTTATTACCAACAAAACATGTACTTACAGTAGAAAATCTGAGAAATAAAAATAAACATTAAGAAGGAAAATTAGAGCTGGGGACTTAGCTCAGCAGCACAAGCACCTGCCCGGCAAGCTTGAGGTCATGAGTTCAGTCCCTGGTACCCCCCACCCACCAAAAAAAGAAGGAAAAATAATGCTGACCACTGCTAGCTTTTTGGAATATAGCTGTGTAGCAATTGAAAGCAGAGATAAAATTTCATTCTTATTGAGTTAAAATCACCTAAAATACCAGCATTCTGAGAGACTGAGGCAGGCAGATCCCAACTTTGAGCCTAGTTTGGGCAATTTAGCAAGAACTTATCTCCAAATAAAAAGGACTAGGGATGTAGCTCAGTCATGGAAAGGTTGCCTAGTGTGTATGAGCCCCCAGGTTCCATCCCCAGGACCCAAAAAAAAAAAAAAAAAAAAAACTAGAGTCATGTTCTTTATATATATTAAACTGTAACCTGTTGTTTTGCTCACAGGTCAGTACACCTTGAACGTTTCTCTTTACCATTACATATTCTTCCATGGCATTGTTTGATGGCTCTGTAAGGCTGGATGTGGTGGCACAAGCCTGTAATCCCGTACTCAGGGGAGGCTGAGGCAGGAGGATCACTATGAGCTCAATGCCAACCTGGGCTCCATAGTGAGTTCAAGGTCAGCCTGAACTGTACAGTAAGTCCCCATCTCAAAAAAAAATTGTAGTATTCTACAAATGTGTATTAACACATCGCCCATCACACCACTGGATTCTGAACCCAGGCACTTTGATTTTTTTTTAATCTCCTCAGAAGACTCTAATGTAATAGGACAGAATTGAAAACCACTGGTTCAACCAATGGTTAATCAAACATTTAGAATTTTTTAACTGTGTGCTTGAACATTGATAAATATCTCTGTAGCTGTCTTTGTCACACCGTAATTATCTCCTCTAAACATCCAGAAGAATGTAACATCTGGTGGCAGCAAAACCTAAGAACAATTACTGACCAGCATCTAAAACCTGTTTAGATATATTGATAATTATTATAAAAAGTCTTTCAACTTTTCTATAGATTTGAAAATGTTCATAATAAACTGTCAGATGAAGAAAATTTAGCAGTTTCTCAATAACTTTAACAAAAAAGTATAGATCAAGGTAAGATGCCCTCAGAAATGAACTGGGCCTCCTGTTCTCTGCAATAGAAGGCCTCGAAGCCATTTGGTTTGCAGAGTGGCCTATGGACTGGAAAGCCAAGCTACAGCTGCCCTCTTCAAAGGTCTGCGGGTTCTGGGTTCATGGATTCAACAAATCTTGGGTCAGAAAAAGGTTTTATTTGAAATTCCAGAAAGTTCCAACGAGCAAACTAAATGTGGTGTGAGCCAAGCACTAAGCGGAGGCCAGGCCACACGGCTGGTGTCCCAGTACCCTAGGGAGGAGGCAATGGAGGGGGAGGACCGCATAGCTACAGCTGCCACTGTGCCCTGTTACAAAACAGACTTGAATGTCCCGGAGTTCAGTGTCCGGAGACTCCGGGGACCACTTACCCAGGGTATTGCCGACTGCAACAGCCGGCTCCCTCAGGGCGAGTGGATTCCACAACCCTGAAGCCTTCGCCAGCGGAGGGTGGGCAGGTCCGGCGGGCAGCACAGTCCTCCAGGGGTCGGAAGCTCCAGCTCAGGGGATGGGATCTCCGCAATCAGTGGACTTAGATTCAGACGACAGCGTGCACGTATACTGACATCTGTTAGTAGTTGTCAAGTGAATTGAGCCCTAGGGTCAAAAACAACCTTCCCAGAAGACAATCATGCGGCGCTGGCCACTGTGCCTGCCCAAGGCCAAGCACCTGGACACTCCACCGTACCCCACACCGTCTGCAGCACCCAGCCCCTGCCACTGGAGATAGAAGTGCCAGGGCACAGTGAGCAGAAAGAGAAGCACTCGAAGTTTAACCGCAGGCAGAGCAGGATTCGATCTCCTCAAAGATCTAATTGCTTTTATTTCCAGTTCGTGAATCAGGGCAGGATCCCATTCTACAAAATGGAGTAAGAACTCTAATGAGTCAAGCAGCAGGCGTGGGTTTCCAGGCAGGAAAGGGCACCCCAGATCACGGGTCTCCTCCACGGCCTTTCTTTCCTGAGCTTTCCCAGTGTCATTCTGCTTCCTCCCGGATACTCAGTAGAATTCAAGTCAATTTATACTGACAAAATGTATCATCCACACAGAAGATAAGATGGTCCTTCATCTTTCCACACTCACCTGAATCACACCCAAAGCCAAAAAGCCACCAGAGGGACTGACTGGGGTGGTGTAGCAACAACGCACTAGCCCAGGATGCTAGCATGAGGCACTCAGTTCCCGCTCCAGCCCTGAGAAAAAGCTGGGGGGAAATACAAAAAGACACCTCTCTCCCTTCTGCCCATCACAGCTATCTGTGCTTCTTTTATTGAACTTCTTTGGAGTTTTAGGGGGGGGTTTAGTTTTGTTTTGAGACAAGCTCTCACTATGTAGTACAGGCTGGCCTTGAACTAACTCACTACATAGCCCATGCCAGTCTCAAACTCATGATGACCCTCTAGCCTCAGCCTCCCAAGTGCCGAGATTATAGCCATGTGCTACTATACATGTGGTTGAACTTTTTATTTTATTTTTTTAACTTCTTCCTAAGGCTGCTGCAGAATGTGTTGGCACATGCTTGTAAACACAGCTACTTAGGAAACTGAGGCATGAGCATCACCCATAAGATGAGCTTGGTCCACACAGAGAGTTCAAGGCCAGCCCAAGGTACATAGTGAGATTAAAAAGAAAGAGAGAGAAAGAAAAGAAGGGAAAAAGACCCAAGCTTCTGTATTTGGGAAAAAATATATTGAGCAACATTTTTTTAAGAAACATTCTTTATGGGGCATATTTGTGCCAGGGTAGAGTGAACAAATGGATTGGGCACAACTAGCAGAAAATGACTTTTGTCATTAGTACAAAAATCAGGGTCAAAGGGCTACCAAGCTGCAACCAGACACTCACCAACTGTTCTTGAGCTTTGACACAGTGAAGATACATAAATAACTCAAGAAATACTCTTAAGAGACAAATAGCAAGCAAAATGGAAGTAGGCAGGGAAAGTTAGGGAGAAAGAAAAAGAAATAAACTTTTAGTGAATAGACAAATACTGTGCTAGGCTCTTTCATAAATATTATTTCTAAATGACATGACTGTTAGGTCAGAAATAGTCTCTCTGACATTAATCACAATGAGCAGGGCCAGATATTTTTTAAAGCCCTAAAGCTTTGAACCTGAATTAATTTGTCCTGTAAATCCAGGTCTCTCTTAAACAAATGATGTTAATGCTTGAGAGGGTTATGAGATCCAGATCTGTGGATGCCTTTAAATCCCTCATCCTGCCTCAATTCCAAAATAGATGTCCAGTCCCCAGCCTTCAAATCTGCTTCTGGGGACATGTGTTTTCTCCAACTTTCTCTTCCTGTGAGTGAGACAGGATGGAAAACAGACACCACACGTCCACTGAATGCCTGCTGTGAGACCTAAACAGTGGCAATCACTTAAGCCTTAATTGCCCACATTGTTTATTTATACTCTTTGCATATTAGTCAACTGAGAATAAAGGACCTAGAAGTGTTTTCCCTTTGAAAAAAAGCAGCCATGGCTGACATCCTCAAATGTTTGAAAGTCTGACACTGTGTATGTCTCTAGAGGAGGGTTAGGACCAGGAAGAGTCAGGGAGGTTGCTGGTTTGGATCTGAAATTTACCCCCCAGGTCCACCTGTTAAAGGCTTGGTCCCAGCTTGTAGGACAGTGTGGAACCGGTGAGTGGTGAAGCCCAGCAGCAGGAAGTTAGGTCCCTGGGGGTGTATCCTTCAAGGACATTCTGAGGCCCTACCCCCTTTACTCCCTCCTTTCCCATAGGCCATGAGGTGAGGGGGCTTCACCTGCCATGGCTTCCATCGTGATGTGCCAGGCTGGGGATTTAGCCCAGTGGCCTAAACACCTGCCTGGCAACCATGAGGTTGTGAGTTCGATCCTAGATACAAAAAAAAAAAAAAGCAGAGACTGTAAGATGTAGACACATTATGATGTGCCACTTCCCCCATGAACCCTAAAGTGATGGGGCCAACAGTCCATGGACTGAAGCCACCAAAACTGTGAGCCAGAGTAAATCTTTTCTCTTTTTAAATTGATTATCTCAGGTACTTCTTTACAGTAATGGGAAACTGGTTAGCAGTGAGGTCATCTGTTCCTAGAGACTCTTCCACAAGGGAATAAACTGCGGCTGAGATGAAGCATCCCTTCCATGCAGAATATTTATGCAGAAACTGGAAGGCCATCTGAGAGGGATGCTGTACCTGGGGTTTCCCTCAAATTAGAAGGATGGAATCGCCCAGTGATTCCCAAATACTTGCACAGGTCTAGTAAAGTTTCTAGTGATTCATGACAAAACAGTAAAAGAAGGAGAGAACCAGGCCTCACAAGGAGGTCATCCCAACCTGGAAAAGCATATCATGCTCATTGTTTTCTTGGGTTGGGTTTTTTTGATGATGTTAAATCTGATGGCAGGAGCAGCTATTTCAAACATAGTAAGATATATCACGGTAGCCATTTAGGATTTACTGTTAGCTTGTCTTGAAGTCTTTTTTGCATTCATTGTTTTGTCTTTATTGTTTCTATTCTATTCTGTTCTGTTTGATTTTTACTATGTCTGAAGGTATCTATCTGCAGCTATTTTGAAGACAACAAAAGGCATTATGGTAACTATTGCTAATTTCGTAAGGTTTTAAAGTCCTGTATCACTTATACTAGTTTATTTGGTTGGTTTTATTCTGTTTTATTTTCCTGGTCTTATCCTCTTTAAAATAAAAAATAAACAACAAAAGAAAAATTAAGAACATTGTTAGGGTTCTTTCTTATAGCTCACTTTATTAAGTTTAAAAACTTGTTCTTAGTTCTGTGATTACTCAAAATTAATCCTTCCGACTGGGTAGAGTGGACCATGTCCATAATCCCAAGACTCAGGGAGGCTGAGACAGGAGAATCACAAATTCAAGCCCAGACTGGGCAACTTAGTGACTTAGTAAGATTCTGTCTCAAAATAAAGAATAAAAAAGGTGATGTAGCTCCGGGAGAAGACTCTCAGTACTAAAACCAATAAAAAATAAAAAAGACAATACTCAAAGATGGACTGAGAAATAATAGCAATTCTGAGCACTGCCTGTTACCTGATTAAGCCTCACCCCAGCCCTGCAAGTAGCGTACAGTTAATATTATTTTACAGAGAGAGATTGACCAGTGTCACTTCAGGTTGATGGCAGAAGAGAATGGCCCAGCTCCCGCGTGTCCCCTCAGATGCTCTGGCTTTCATCGGCTGGACGAGGGCTCCTTAGAATTCTCTTCTTTCCAGCTTGTCTCCGTGTAATGGAGATCGTGGCAGGGAATCTCTATTCTTTCTCCTGTAATGATTAGTTCCAATAATGCAGCTCATCTGTTGTATCCTATAATTTTCCATAATAGGAACATCAATTTTCAGCTTTAATGAGACAAATTATACAAATAAACATAGCCTGCCCTAAAGCACAAAATGTAATGCAGCCGTGACAGGAAAGGAACAGTGGTTCCCTAACATTTCCTTCTCTCCAGGCCCATCGGGGCAGCGGCCAAGGCCCGGCACAGAGGGGCGGGATTTCTCAGGGCGGCTGCGGCTCTGGCTCTGGCTCAGCCAAGCGGAGCGCGTCCTTCCATCCACTCTCCCACCTCTGCTCACTGCAGGTGACAGAAGGACACACTGCGCCTTTCAATGTGCCCGCATCTAGCAGCTCGCCGGCTAGCATTGTCCATCCCGAGGGCCACTGGCACTCCCTCTGCAAGCAGAGAGAAAACAATCTTCCAGGTCCCTGGGGAAGGGTGACAGCTGCGTGGAGGTGACAGGAGCCAGGGGACACACATTCTGAAGGTGTGGGAGCGGCATTTCCCCATTGCTTTATATGATATTCGGAGAACTTCAAGCAAAAATCAAAGTTCTGGGCCTTGCACAAAGGCCACCACCACCGAGCAGAGGGTATGACCTGCCTGCTGTACCAGCACAAGCAAGAGCAAAGGCCACAGCTTCCTCTTTTTTAAAAATACAAAAAAATATATATATTAAACAGTTTTTCAGATATAATGTTCTCATAGGAACAATGTTTACCAACAGCCAAATGGAGCTGTTATTTTTCTCTTTTTCCGCAGTGTTGGGGACTGAACCCAGTGCTTTCACAATGAGCTGTATCCCTGGCCCTGTCACATTTTTTTATTCTGAGACAAGATCTCACTAAATTGCTCAGCTTGGGCTGTAGTTGTGATCCTCCTGCCTCAGTCTCCCAGAGGATTAGAGAACTGCAGCACTATGCCCAATTTTTTTTTGAGACAAAGTCAGCTGGGTGTGGTGGTACATGCCTGTAATCCCAGCATTTGGGAGGCTGAGGCAAGAAGATCCTTGCAAATTTGAGGCCAGCCTGGGCTACAAAGTGAGTTCAAGGTTAGCCTGAACTGCACAGCAAGACCCTGTCTCAAAAATACAAAAAAAAAAAAAAAACAGGAGGTGTCTAGGGCAGGGATGTAGCTCACTGAACAGACACTTGTCTAGTAGGACTGGAGCCCTGAGGTCAATCCCCATATCACTGGAAGAGAAGACAGGCTCTCATTGTGCAGCTGGGCTGGTGAGCAGTGGCTGCTCCACTGCTAGTACCCAGCATAGCAGCACCAACCCAGAAAGACACACACCTGACACCAGAGCCCCTTTTCAGTGAAGAGAGGGTTCCAAACCTGCATATATCTCAAGGCTTTTGGGGAATTTTCAATCAAAATTCAGCTTTATTACTCCTTTTATTAATTTAATTACCTAAAATGATAGGAAATACTGTTTCAAATAATTCTGAGTCACTCAATTAAAAATCTCTTGAAAATTGCCAGATTTGTTTGGCATCACCAATAAAACAGTACACTGAAATAAATTAGTGCAAGAATTTAGTACACAGGGACTGGAACTATAGTTCAGGAGACACAGGACCTGCCTGGCAAGTGCCAGGTCCTGAGTTCGATTCCTGGTACCCAATAACAACAGCAAAAGGAATTTGGTACATGGGAACAGCAGAGGTGGATCTTAAAATAAACAATATTGGGATCCTTTCACCAATATTGGGACAATTCAGTACCCATCTGAAAAACAAAAATTGGAAGGATTCCTACTATATTCGATAAGTCAACAGAATAAATTCTAAAGAAGTGAAAGGTTTAAGTATAAGAAGAAGAGCTTTGAGAAAGAAGACAAGATGCCTGATCAGTAAGCAACAAAATACAAAGCCTCCCGAGAGAAACAACTCATTTGCCAGAATAAAACACCCTGGAGAGACCCAGACAGAGGGAGATGGATCCTCTTGACACAGGATGAAATTAAAATGCAAAAAATCTCATCAAATACTTTGGGACTACAACTGAAACAGCTGAAAATTACGGGACACAGTGTTTTCGTTCATGGCAACCTGCCAAATTTGCAAAGGCCTGAATCTGCGCCAACGGGCAGAGCCACTCAAACTCATTCTGGCTACCACTCACAGGAAGCACAGCAGCGCTGAAGTCGGGTTGGTGAGCCCAATGGAGAGCAGAGCCTGCGAAGGGAACTCCATTAATTCATGGTCAGTGCTGGGAATGAGACCCCCACATGCAAAGGGCGAGACCGGGTGGGTGACATGTTGGAATCGGGCAGGAGGAACCTGAACTAGGAGTGACACTGACTTCAGTTGGTTGCTCGCTCCCCACAGCAGATTCGTAGGATTTACTTGGACTGGGCCGCGCCCCTGGCCAGGACCCAATGAGCGGTCCCAAACCAATACCCTGCACTTAGCACGCCCTAACAGGGTGAAGGTACCTGAAGTTTGGCTGGCCCAGTGAGGAGGGGCAGGCATAAGCAGCCACTGCTTACACCTCAGTGACAAGAGCAGGCAGGAGAGGGCAGAGTTCCCTCGCCAGCATGCTTCAGAGGAAACGTGGCCAACAGGGAAGGGGGCCCTGCACTGTAACCTGTGTGGAGGAAGCGAGGGCCATGACAGGAGAGAGAGGCAGGAGGAGGCCCCCAGCCCAGAACCCTGAGAGCACTGATCCAGGAGAGAAAAACAAGGGAGACTGAGGGTGGCAAACACACAACATCAGACATGGCTTCAGTGGACATTAAGAGATATCTTCGGGACCTTGTAGACAAGCTCAAAACTGAAATATCTCCCAGGATGATACAGATGGAAGAAGGGAGGAACACAAAAAAAGGAGAGAAACATTTGATAAAGAATAGAAAGAAAATATAGAATACATGAAGCAGATTCAAAGAGACTACCAGGAAATTAAAAACTCCATTGAAAGCTGGCAAAACTCCTTAAAAGAAACTAAGGATAGACTATCAAAACATGAAGACAAGTTTGCAATGTGTCTTAAAAATAACAAGGAAACAGGCAGTAACAATACAAAGGCTAGAAGATGACAAAAGAATCTACAATTTAAGAATAAGAAAGAACATAGTAATCATTGTAGATCACCTTGTTTTTGGTTTCATGATTTTATAGGAATTTGTTTTGTTTTGTCTTGCTAAGTTTTGTTTTTCCCTCTAATACAGAAAGGATAGAAATACATGTAGAGACTCATGCATGTGTAGCTGTGTACACTCTCCCTGTTTGACTATCTGCTTTGTATGCTTTAATTTTGTAACTTGAACAACTATTTCTAAGAGGACAATATGTAATTTATTAACTAGTGATTTCTTATTGTTTATCTTTTTTTTTTTTTTTGGAATTCGGTATTATCTCTAAGCTCTACATGCTTTTGTTTCTCTTTAAATTAAAAAAAAAAAAGAAGATCCTTGTGGATGGCTCCATAATCAGAGTACATGGTAGCAGGCATGGGGCCCTGGGTCCCATCTAGTATGAAGCAGGAAGAGGAGAAAACACAGGAAATCAGAGCAAGGGTATGAAAATTTGTTTTAGATTTTTCTACCACAATAATTACACAGACCTCAAAAAACAAAAAAAAATCAAGGGAAAAGGCAAATCATATGATAAATGTATAGCATACTGCTACTGATCAAATAGCTCCAGATTTAAAGGGTTGAACTGATATTTTCAAAAAAGAAAATGAATTCTTCCCGTATTATCACCATCACCAGCACTGAATAGGAGCAATGAAAGTTTTCTTAGGAATCAGGAAAAAGCTGGGCGTGGTGGTGCATACCTACGGTCCCAGCACTCGGAGGGCTGAGAGATCAGGACAGAGTGTGTGTATGTGTATATGTATGTATGTATTTAGATAAGGAAAACGTGTTGGGGAATAAGAATATTCCTGAGAGTCAGGAGGAGTCGTGAATGGGTGGCCAGTGAGCCCATTTCTCTGAAGAAGTTTAATAGAGCAAAGTCTTGAGGTGTAGGTACAGTGTGAGTCAAAGCTACCATCAACCAATAAGGCTGCAAGTATAGTCGCTTAGGTAACAATGATCCAATAGTAACAAGTGCATAATGACGATATCATAATCCTGATTGACAATCGGTAGTGTTAGTTTTAGTCTTTTGTTTGTTTGCTTGTTTCTTTTTGAGACAGGGTCTCACTATGCAGGTTGGTCTTGAGATCACTTTGTAGCCCAGGCTGGTTTTGAATTTGCAATGATTCTCTTGCCTTAGCCTCCCGAGTGCTGCGATTACAGACGTGTGCCACACCTGGCTAGTTTTAGGCTTTTTAGTCTTGATAGCCTTAGTCTTTGGCTTAGTGGGAGGTGAAGACTGCCCACTCCTAAGGAGATAATGCTTTATTTATATGGGAAATCTCAAAAGGTTAGTACCAACAGTCTTAAATTTCAATTTATCCCCTAGAGAAGTATGTAAACCTGGCTATGGAAACTTTAATCTACTTCAGATGTACCTCCAGCCAGTTTCCATTCCTTCCCACTTCTCACTGACTCCCTCCAGAGCCTGCACTATTTCTAGCTAACTTAGCTGTCTACAGTATTCCTCCCTCTGAAGAGATACCCTAACCGCAGTTGGGGGAAGGGACGTGGTGTCCATCTAACTGCTTCGAGCTGAGAAGGGTCAGTGTGGGGGAAACCGCAGTCAGGGGCCTTCTCCAGCGAGCTAGTCTAATGGGCCTTGACTGGAAGCCCTGTTGCGGTTTAGCACGATAAACTCCCTTTACGAGGTCGATCTAGTGGATTCCGGTAAAATGAATCTGGCACATTTGTCATTGGTTTTATCTGCATAATCATGTGGAGTTTGGCAGCCCCAAAGTTGTAGGACCCTTATAAAAGCTTCCTTCAGGTCCTTGTGACGACCAAGGCTGGAATACTGATTACTTCTTAGCCCAGTTACGATCCAGTTTTAGTCTCCAAGATGACTGAGCAAAATCAGCTAAGGATGTTATGTAACCCGGTAGAGACTTTGATCACAGCTGGCTTAGAAGCCTCACCCTTATGATCTGAAAGAGAGGTAGGGGGAATCCCAGGCTCCCAGGACAGATATTATTTTGTGTTGTTTATGAGACAGGGTTTCACTACATAGTTCAGACCATGCTTTGAATTTGTGGCACTCCTGCTGCCTCAGCTTTCCCTTTTTTTTTTTTTTAGTTGATAAATTATTATATTGTTCTCTTAGAAATATTTCTTCGAGTTACAAAATTAAAACATATAAAGTAGGTATTCAAACAGTAAGAGTGTAAACAGCTACGCATGTGTGACTCTCTATATGTATTTCTATCCTTTCTGTATTAGAGGGAAAAACAAAACATAGCAAGACAAAACAAAAACAAATTCCTATAAAAATATGAAACCAAAAACAAGGTGATCTACAATGATTACTACTTTCATATTATCTTCAACAGAATTGTCTATATCATCAGGCATAATTGAATATAGCAGTATAATTGAGTAAAGCAGTAAATAACAATATTAGTAAAAATAAAACATTGTAGACAGTATAAAACTTCAAAGGCAGGTAATAATCAAACCAGAGTGGATATTCTAGTGGATCTTATCATCTTAAGTGCAGTTGCCTATACTCTCAGACTTGATACTATCAATCATAACAGCTTTGAATAAAATCTATTAATACAAAACAGCGATCCAACAAACCAGATTCGATTACGATCAGTCATGGTAAAACTGTGTAGGTTATACAGAGCTTTAAATTAAGTTAATAGCAAATTAAGGATGATTACCATACTGTATCCTGTTATTTTCGGGATTACTGTCTGTGCCATCAAATCTAATACAGGTAGAATGACTAGAACAGAATATAATACATCTAAGCAGAGCAGTGTGAGTAATGTGGATTTTAAATCCTGGTGCACTATTAACAATATAGTGTATCAAGGCCATTTATGTTAGAGATTCTAGTTATCCTTCTCTGCCTCATTTCTGCTATGCTATTTTTCTGCCTTTGTTTGTCTAGTTTTCTCCTTCATTCTACTGCCTGCCCCACTCATTGAGGCCTTTCTGCCACTGTTCCTAAAATCCTGGTATTTTTTTTCTCTCTCTCTAGAATGTCCTTCAGCATTCTCTGTAGGGTTGGATTGGTGGTCACAAACTCCCCC